>WAAG01074435.1:1776-18071 GCA_013390105.1 Tichodroma muraria
TGATTAAGTCCATCTGTCACACAAAACACTGTTCCTGACATTCTATGAGGAACTAATTGCTATGGGTAATTTGATCCTTAAAAATGAAAGATTTGTTGTTCCATCATTACCAAAACTGGAAATGTTAAATATAATTCCTCTAGGATGAAAGAGGAAAGAAACTGCAACCTTAGAGCCAGAGAAGCACTGCTGTTTCTTTAGAAGAATATACAAACATTGAAGGACACACTCAGTTTTGGAGAATGTTAAAAGGGAGAACACAAAAGGCTAATTTCTCTTTCCAGAGAATGTATTACACAGAAGGCCAGCTGTGGAGGTAATGTTGCACTAGATAAATCAAAACTTATGCAACTATCTTCAGGAGACTAGCAATAGAAAAAAGCCAGTGTGATCAAACTGCAGAAAATTGGATGTTGTTACTTTTGTCAATGACTTAAGAAACTCTCTATGATAACTGTGTTTATGAAGAACAGTAGGACTTAATCACAACAAGTGTTTATAGACGTGTGGGTTTTTTTTTTATTTCAGTAGTTACAATGTATAGAAAGAACATCTAGATGATAATTTTTCACCTGCGTGACTGGCTGTAAAACAGAAATTAAATTAGGACAACCACACATAACAGTTTAAATCCAGATATGATGTTCTGATGAGTACAAATAAGGCAAACCCCGATTTAGACTGAATATTGAACTAAGTCTCAGAGCAGAGGTGTTTTATCCCTCCTGTGCTTTTATAGTATCTAATACAAGTGTGCACTCAGGAGGACTAGTCCACAAACACTGTATTTGAAATTCCAGAGGGAACAAAGTTGACCGTGTATGATCTTGGAAGACAAGAAGATATGAGTAGGTCAGGTGTCAGTGAAATAAGAGTCAATGAAATAAAACCTTAGTACATTACAAAACATGGGAGTTGTGGATGCACACAGTACAACCGCACTTACTAATGCATTCAGAGCTACTCAGCTCCTCTAGACATCATACTTTATGATACAAAATCTCTGAATTAATTAACTATGGCAACTGAAACCTCATTCTTCCCTCACAATGGTAAAATGATTTCATCAGCTAGTTACATGGGAATTCCCTTGCATTTTAACTGTAATGGTATTTGTCATATTTTATGTCACTCAATATGTTTTTTGATTATCAAGTTTACTTATAAGTTTCAGTAATAATTTAATTTGTGACTTTTACACCCATTTTAACAACTTTTTGTATTGACCAATTAATACGAAAGCCAAAGTAATTATTATTTCATGGCTTTATGATTTCAAGAAACACACTTCATATTTCAAGTTTTAATTGGCTATACAGGTGCAGTAAAAAAAGGTATTTCATTTATTGGAAGACATATTCTGTACATTAATGGAAAGAAACATTGTAGCTATCTTACATGAAAAGTGGGATTAGAATCATAGAATCATATCAGTTAAGCAAACATTTCACAACTAAGCAAACAGTTGAACAAGTTGGCATAGAGGTGCTACAACAGTCAAATAGGAACACGGAGGAAGGGGGAAAACACAGCAGGCAGGAAATTATGAGTGTGGGACCTCAGCACAAATGAGTTGTTAACAGCATTGCACATTCCAGAAGGAACTCCTATAGGCCAGAACCCCCTGGGCACATGGATAAAGATGAGAGAGATCCTGCCTTCTGAAAGTTGGTATCTGAAGTGCAGAAACAAGACAGATCAGTTAAGCAGGTAGACAGAGTTGATACGTAGACAAGCGAAAGAGGAACAAAGATGAAAGGGAATATCAGTCACCAGGATAGGCAGTTGTCTCAGCATAACAGCTGCCTGTACATTGTCTAGTTAATCATAGGAAAAGTGACAAAAGAGTTTGGAGGAAAGGTCAGAAGTGGGAAAATGAGTTGGTTTAGTGTGAATTAGTAATGTGTTCTTTCCACGTGCAAGGGAAAATCATGGAAGAAGCGAGACCGCTCAGAAGAAAGCAGTGAACAATAATAGATGGGCGAAACAAACAAGAGCTGACGTCTGAACACCATTTAAAACTAAAAAAAAAGCAATATTCAATAATTCAAAAAAGGCTCTGGGAAAAAGCAAAAGCTTTGTGTTCTACACCACTAAGAAGGCAGACTCAAGAACAGAGAGAGCAACAAGCTAGAAAACAATCCTTCATCAGTATTTTGAACAGCTCCAAGATGGGTGAGATCGTATTTATCAAGAGCAGAGAAAGAGATTTTGCAATTGCAACACATTGAGGCTGTGCACCTTTTATTGAGGAAGTCTGCACCTGAAAGTTACTTCCTAAACAGAATCAGCTATTTTGAAACATTGGGCAGATATGAAGATCCTGAGAAAAGGGAAAATTGAGCAATAAGGGATGGATGAGAACATAGCAGCTTGGCCACAATAATTAAACAAATAAAGGTTAAAACTTCCTTAAGTTTAGGTGATTAGACATCGAACAAATATCTGAAAGACAGGGAGCATGTTTAAGTTGTACGGAAATCCAGAAAGAAAAATCAGCAGTCATTAGTACAGAGCAGATTCTGAATTTATGTTCCCGAGCATAATTTTCCATACATTATGGATTTAGAGGAAATAATTACACCCAACTGCAAATCACCAGCATCCCTACTGTGAGAGTAATCCATAGGATGACACCTTGGGTAAGAACTATTCAATTGATAAACTTGCTGTAGCAACCTCTCAGAGACAAGAATTTACTGATTTTGATAAATTTTGTTGACTGGTAACTATTGCCATCAAAATATTAATAAGAACTTGCTTTTCCATCCTAAATTATCTTGTAGGGAAGAGATGATGTGACTATATATTTATACCTTTGTTACCATTAATAAACAGAGAACTTCAATCCATGGGAATTACCAGTATGCAAAACATAATACACATTACCAATATAGAGAAAATGAAATATCTTTGTGAAGAATGCGCACAAATGTGACAGAAGAATCAAATACTACACATTGAACAAAAGATATTAACAGCAATGGGCTGTGTCAAACAAATCCACCCTACAGCTATCATGGATGAAAGCTCCTTGAAAAAACAAACACCACTAGGAAAATCAGGTAGAAGTCATACAAAAAGAAACAGTGAAGTGTTCTTGTGGAAAAAAAAACAAACCCAACCACAAATTGGGTAAAAGCAGAAAAGCACTGTTGATTTGCACAAATATTCTTTGGTGTGAAAAACGCTCTTATGAAAAACATCTCATGTTCTGTTTGTTTTAAATTCATCATGTACCTTCTGCATCAGAGTAAACTATCACCACTAAGTACTGCATTTTCTGAAAATCTGGTACTTTTGTATATAACATAATGTTAAATCAAAACTGCAAAACTCATCAGGACAAGAAATGAAACCCTTGAGCTAGAAGAGGTGTCAGACTAAGCAAACTGCAGAACAAGCTTAAGTCAGCATGGAAAAGGAAAAGCAGTGGAAATGGAACTGGAAGTAGAATTAATGCAATGGAAATCAACTATGAGCTGTGTTTATTATGAGGATATGACTGGTTTCTATGTCTTGATTTGGGGCATATGAAAACAAACTTCAAATTTTAGAGGTGGAACAAAGAAAACCAAAAATTTTCAAGCAACCAGAAGCTAAAAGTTACAGTTTAGTATTACTGAGTGCAGTAACTGTGACTGCCTCAAGCAAGCAAGAAATGTGCACAGGAGCCAAAGAGCTCATCATCTTCAAGTCTCAACACTGACACTTTGACTTGCTGTCAGATTGACTGAACTGGATACAAAGTAAAAAAACCCAAAACAAAACAACAACAACAACAACAAAACCACAACCAAACTAAACTAAACTAAAGGAGGAAAGGCATCTTAAGTTTAAGTCATCAAAGCATTAACTCCTGGCAAGGTTAAAAACCCCCAAACTACAAACAGGACTTCGTGTGAACACCAGATCATCAGAATGATGAGAATCTGACTCAGCCATGCCACGAAAACCACGGTGTCCTCACGAAAAATGTTTTTTGTCAGCTACAGAGTAAGCAGGAGTTGCATGCAGATTTTCCCTCCAAGAGTATGTGATGGCCCCCGCAGAGAGAGAGAGCGCTGCTGGCTGGGGCCCGTATGAGCGCCAGCAGCACGTGGAGAGAAGGCGGCAATGTGCAGAAAGGGATCTATCCAAAACATCAGGGAATCCTGCAGCAATCACTTAAGACTGAGAGTCTGCAAATTATTCCACTGTTAAGAGATGGAGACAAATAGACTGCCTAGAGCTTTACAAAGGCTGTAGTCCTAAGAGTGTAACAAGAAAAAAATACTTTAGAAGGAACAAGACCATAGCCATAGCATATGTATGTTCTCATGGCAATCTTACAAAGACAACAAAGCAAGAAGGGTGGAATAATAATCTTGATTTTAAATAAAAATTGATATGCAGGGCATCTCAAGAATCTTGCTTAATGAAAGATTTACCAGGAAGATTTTTAATAAATTAAAAATAATTAATTTTTTTCATGCGAAAGGAATTACATAAAATATCATGGTAAACGGAAAAAATCAGTATCTTACACTAACCTTAGAAAAAAAAGAGGTAAATATACACAAAAGAGCAGACAAAAGAACAAAATGCTCTTAAGTGGAAACTCTATGAGTTGTATTGAAGTATAAACTATATCAAGTGTTCTGAATGCAAGCAAACTGTGGAAATACATTTATTTTTAATCTTTTCATTTTATTTGATCCTCAACAATCATTAATTTTCCTTGGTATTCATAAATTCTCCACTTTCTCAATTCTTCCTGCATCAGAGTAGCTCAAACAGAAAAGCAACATTTCTCATCAAGTTATATTACTTGTAATTCCTGTGAGGGGATGCACATTTGTACCAGGCTAAAAATTGTATTTCTCATCCTACACTACATATTGGTATTTTTCAACTAAACAAATTTGGTCCTGTCGAATTTATTTCACAATCCAAACAAAGTATTTGTCAGAACTGAAAGTGGCTCCAGTGCTTTCTCCTAGGGGAATTCTAGGTCTCTATTCCTCTTATCCCAAGCGAATGCATTATGCCCTTGAGATATAACCCTTTTCCCTACTTTTTATGACATACTTCAGAAGTATCAAAAACCTTGAGAATGTGCCCCTTTTCAGTATTGTACAAACACAAAAAAACATTCCTTGAGCAAATAGTAACTGTTATACCTCAGGGAAAGTCACTGCACTGACAGACAATATACTGTAAAGCCTCTGATTTAGCTTCTTGATATAACCAGGACAGTGAACAGAAATGGAAATATGGGATTAAGTTCTAATTTTAAAATAAATGAAATCACTTAATTTCATATTTTCTCGATACTGTTTTCTGAAAATAAATACCAAGTCTGCCTCAAATCTTCATCTCCATGAGCAATGGCAAAGCTAGGGAATACAGACTGAGGGGTTTTGTCTTTTCACACATTTCAGGTGTGATCAGACAGCTGTGATGGGGAAGTGGCAGTACATTATGAGTTCTCTCACCCTGTTCCGCCTCCTCCCTTGTTCAATGTACACTTCAGCCTGCGTGAGTGTCAGCCAGCTCGAGGACAGCACTCAGCTCTCTGTGTCCTCTTTGAACACAGGTTTGACAGTCTGCTTGGATTCACTGTTGCAAGCCTCATTAGGATCCTCATAACTGCAAGGCTGGAAGTCACTTTCTAAACAAGATTAAAATGAAGATTGATTAAATGGACAACGAAAAAGTACTTTCAGTTCAAACTCAGCAGTTGGCAGTGTGGATATCTAAACACCTTCACAGCAAGGGCGGTGATGTTCTCTCTGTGCTGCAAGACCCGTGACTGCAATACAACAGGGTGAAATGTAAAGAGCTTGGCTTGGAAGTAAATTTGAAATTTTGAAAGCTAGTCAGGAGAAAAGCAAAATGAAAAGAAAGGTCACATAATTCTGCGGAGGATGCAGATGTTTGAAAATCTGGTTTTATTCCAATTTGGAATGAAGTGCAAGAGCTTTGAAATTCTATGAAATGTGTTTCAGAGTCCAGGCCCTCAGGTAATCTGCCTGCCTATCTCAGAAGCACAGACCATAAGAAAATTGAAAATTTTTGATGGAAAAAATCTCCTAGTTGGCTTCAGTTAGGATCTGATATCTTAAAGTCAATGAAATTTTACCAACATTTAAGTAATTTTCAGAATAGAAACCACAGGCTTTTTTCTTTACACACTGATTCCAACAACGGCATACTACTGGCTTGATTTCTGTTCTACAAGCATGATTTTTGGCTTAGACATGTGTTAGATAAATATATGTGAAATAGTATATAAATAAAATATTATTTTATTATATAACTATTAATTTCCCCTAAAATTAAGGCAAAATATTTAAAAAAAACATAAAAAGCAAAGAAGCATAAATCATATCCACATTTACATCAGAGCCATGAGGCTGAACCAAAGAATTAACAGGGTATATGAAACAGGCATTCTGTAGACCCAACAGCCTCTCTCTCCTGAGAGAGGAAAATTTCAATACAACATACATCTCCAGGAAATTAAAATGTTTTAAGGATATTGCACATGAAAAGCTCTCATTTCTCAGAGCATCTAAAAATGCCAAGCATATTATTTTTGCTGGTCTCTGTTTAAATTAGTTTGTGGGAAGGTGCTTTCATCATTGCTTAATTGAATCTGGAGAAAACTCAGATCATCCACTTTCCTTTTTCCTTCCTCTGCTTTCCCCCCAGCACACCTCACTTCTTGTTCAATGCAAAATCGGTGAATAATATACGCAGTAACCTATGGACATTTTTCCACTAGAAGTCCCATTAAGAAATGTCCAGTCCCATGATGAGAATCAGTCTACTTCCTGAAGCTAAGGCCCTGCCTGAAGGCCTAATTTTGGTCTGTCTCCAGCTACCCGAGGACAGGTTGAAAGGAGCCTTGTCTCTTGGTGCCTTTATAACTAAATGAATGTCTTCTGCAAAGCACTCTTTAAGGCAACTTCATTTACTGAATTCCTAAAGCAGGTTGACAAGAATCTATCTCTTCATTTAATTTCCTCTGAATTTTTGTCCATCTATCTCCTAAGTAATACTGGCTCAGAAGCCAGATAAAGAACAAGAGACCAAACAAAACAGATTACTTTAATCTTTTAACACAGCAGGTCAATACAATGATCTTGCTAATTTCCTTTTCCCCCACTAGTGTTCATGTGTAGCAACTATTTCTTAAATTAATTTGTGCTGACAGCATAAACTCCTACTGCTCCTTTTTGAACATGATGAAGTATTTTTTTTACTGTAAGGGTGTCTGAACCCTGGAATAGGTTGCCTGGAGAGGTTGTGAAGTCTCCCTTTCTGCAGATAGTCAAAAAGCCATCTGGACACAATCCTGAATAATGTGTCCAGCGGACTCTGATTGACCAGGGACGTTGGGCTAGATAACCTCTAGTGGTTCCTTCCAACCTGATCCATTCTGTGATTCTTTATTTGCTCTGGAATACAGCAACTTCTTCAAGATTAAAGTATTTATCTATCTGAAAACAAATGTTGATTCCCTTCCTCAGCAATTCACAGAATGGTCTGGGTTGGAAGGGACCTTAAAGACCATCTAGTTCCAACTCCCCTACCATGGGCAGGGGCACTTTTCACTAGACCAAGATGCTCAGAGCCTGGCTTTGAACACTTCCGAGGACGGGGCGTCCACAGCTGGATGTGGCCCATCCTGGGCTGTGAATGCACATGGCTGGGTCATGTTCAACCTCATCCTTCAGCACCCCCAAGTCCTTCTCAGCACAACTGCCTAGTCACTTGTAAGAAGAGATGAGCAAAGCTCCCAAGGAAGCACAGGGCTCTTATTTAAAGAGTGGGCCCTTGCTGTGGATGACACAGGAAACCAGTAGAAAACATGTTTTACAAACTCGAAGTGGTACTTTTTACACCTATTCTCACAATCAGCAGAAGCAGCTGTTACTGTCATTTATGGGATGAATTGCAGCACTATTTAATATTCCATTTGAAATAAGAAGATCCGGTACAAAAAAACCCCCAGAATCTTTAAAAATTATTTATAAATAAGTTAAATAGCAGAAGTCCTAACTAGGGAAAAATTATGTGGGGAGGTGAGAAACTTATAAAAATCTAAGCATGTAAATCTAAAATTAGCTCTTGACATCAGCAGTCCCTAACTCCTGCTGAAACTCTGTAAAAACTATAAAATCAGCTACAGTTGGCTAAGTGCTTCCAAAATAGAATAAATTATCTTAAAACAGTCTTCAAAAACATTACTGCTGATTATGAAGTGTCTACAAAAGCAACCTGAATCAGGTACATTGTAGCCATTGTTTCTAATGGTGGACTAAACATTTTTATTAATGTGTTGTTAATCTATTTACAGATAATTATCCAAGTTGGTTGACCAAATGTTAAAGGAAAGAATTTATTTTGATACAAGGATTACAAGTATATGTGGTATATATAAGCATTATATATATAAGCATTACAGCCATAATAAAGCTACCACACACAAGCTGAAAAAAAGGAGAAAAACATGGGAGACCTTGCTCAGCAAAATTTCGTAAGAAAACTCCCAGCTGACTTGGTGAAAGGAGTGATAGGGTACAAAATTCAACCTTTATTTCAGAAAAACTAATGAAAGTTTCTTCAGTGTCACAGGGAATGTTATTAGGATAGAAGAAATAATGGCTGTTAGTTTTTATTTCAGTTTAACTGAAGGCAAAAACGAATTATATAATAATTGATTGTGAGTAAATTAATTGTGATGTGGGGTTAGAAATGTTCAACACTGAATTTTTATGGTAGCTAGGAAATCAGTTATATTTTCTGGAAACCAAGGTAAGCTAATGCATTGACTATACCTCTATTTTCTGGTAAGAAGGAAGGAGGCAGAACAGTTCTGCCAGTCAGGCAACATCCCTTTGAAGACAGAATTGGATTAGATATAGTTTTGTCAGATCTTATCTCCACTATAAGTTAATCCTCTCTAGCTGTCATTTTATTTCAAAGAGAAACTCAACCCATGGCAGTCAACTGCATATTAGTTTTGCAGACGTTCAGAGTGGGCTTTTTATAACACTTACAAGAATCAGCCACCCTCAGTTATGTAGAAAATACACACTTTAATACACTGACTGTCTCTATCAATGTGTATGTAATAGCTTTGTTGCATTAATGTGCTTGCTTGTTTTTTTTTTTTTGTTTTGTTTTGTTTTTTAATTTATTTACTCTGTTTGGCTGGTTGAAGCAATTTACCCTCCTTAGGAAGACATTTGTCTCTCAAGAGGAACACAACAGAGATGTTTATAGTGAGGCTATAAAAAGCAGGAAGGAAGGATAAGCAGTAACCAAGACTATCACATCCAATTAAAATCGCTGGTATGACAACAGGAGAATACAATTAAGTATGATAGCAATTTAAGAAAGCAGAACAAAGAATAGCCAACACAAATTGAAGAAGAAAAGAATTATTACATCTTTGAGGATCATGGGAGGTCAGGCTCTCAGTTATTTGTTTTAGTCCAGAAACAGCATTCCCAGCAAGATCCCAAAGAAGAGGATGCCAATTACTGAGTCTTTGAAAGCCACACAGAGAAACATAAAGCAATTATAGGAAAGCATAACCAAACAGTTGTTTGTTTGCACAACAGCAAATATGAGATTCTCATAAAGTACATAATACGTCTTCTACTCAGTACTTAATCACTAAAGCTCCTCTTCTCTCAAACACACTAGCAGTTTAAAAAGGGCTTTCAATACAAAATATTGGTCAGAGCTTACACACAGTGTGGGATTTCTTTCTTATTTTATTATATTCCAAGATAAAAAATTTAATATATAGCTACCCAAATTCTGATAGTGTAAATATTTGTACTGACAAACACAGTACAAGACACAGATTGATTATATTGTCCTGCCAACACCTCTATAACAAATGCATGTTTTATCAACAAAATAAGTTTTGTTTTTATAAAAAAATAGTACACTATACTACATATAATACACTACATCTTTCGTTGTTGTCGCTAGAGAGGTAAACCTGGTATGTATCTCACAAATGTGCTACATTGTGACACGGGATAGAAACCAGCACCAGAATATCTGTCTGTAATATCGGCCACATCATTAAACACCAAACAGCCAGAATGAAGAAAAAACTGAAAGAATTAAAATGCAGAGACAAGCTGTGACTTTCTTATGCTGTAAATCACACAAGTGCTCTGGTACATATTAGCTTTGCAGGCACACTTCAGTGAGTGTCTCCTTATGCCACCACCACCACATTGAGGGTGTAAAAGCCTAGAGAACCATGGTACAATTCACAAACTATTGTAACGTCAGGCTTTTGCCTGACTTTTCACATGTGAGGCATGGCTGATTGAAAGATAAATATATCCGTATGCTGCTTCTCTTCAGCTGCTGTTATCAACAACCAAAAAAACCCAAACTTCCACAGACAACACAAATGTGCCAGCTGAGCTCCAGGCTACTGATACTGAGCTTTACCTTTCAGTAATACAAAGGCACAGCCTTAGTTCTAGACTTCGTATCAGTGCAAAGGACATGCAGACAGCCCCCAGCCCCTGTTCTTCTAAGTGTAGACCCTCTGTGTCAGGATAGATTTCCCAAAATGGTTTTGCTTCACTTTAGATACCAAAATAAATGACCTTGGCTACAGCGAGCACTGCATTCTGTCCCAAGAACCCCAGCACTACACTGCAAAACTCACTTTTACTATGCCTGAAAACGCACAAAGGATTGCTTCAGACTGCAGTTTCAGTAATGATGCAAATGATACAAATCCCTTTGAAGCTGACTTATTTTACCACTGAGACTTTTCATTGTTTTGTAACTAAAATGCTTTATCCTTGAACTTTCACCTTACGGCAAACAAGTGCATATAAAATCTAAGTCATCACTCTATTCAGCGTAAAAAACCCAGTCATTTTCTCATCCAGTCTTTCAGCCATCAGCTGGATGGCCTATATTCAAGGATGAAAGAGCATAAAAAGCCAGGGAATTGGACTACACAGTAAACCAAGAATTTTCTCAGATTTCCACTGAAAGGTAAAATCTAAAATCCTCCAAGACCCCTTCTTGCAGGTTAAGAAAAATGTCAGGGAGACCACTTAAAAGATGATTCAAATGGTTCAATATTCTGAACGTATTTTCTGAACATCCGTTTACTAGAGATTCAGAAGATACTACAAAATAAAAAAATCCTTTAAGCCTGTATTTCAATTTGCAGCTATGAATTCTGTGCTTAACGCTGGAGAAAGAAGGAAAAAAAAAAGGCACATTTTTTGACATTGTAATTAACAACAACAACAAATTACAGTGGAGTACACTGAATAGGATTTATTCCACTGCAAACAGTGGTGTAGAGAATGGACTCAAAAAAGGCAAATATGCTCTCCATGAGAGTGCAGGTCTCAAATACTCAAAAAGCTCAAACACTAAGGTGAGAAAGATGATCTCAAAGATGACAGTATTCAGCTTACTTAATGGAAAAATAAAGGAGCAAACAGTCACTGACTGAAAAATCTGATTTTGGCCTCTGAAGACCATCACTCCTAGATAAAATCCAATCAACATACAAACTTGTGATAAAACTATAGGAAAAGGAGATAAAATAGCAGGAGGTTCATATGTCTGCTGCCAATTCTTCACTTTCATCACTGCCCTCTAAAAGAGAACTGCCTGAACAACCCTTGCTTTTAGAGACTTCAGACTTCTGTTTTATGTAAATAGGATTGTTTAAAAATTCTCAGTGATCATGAATAAACTTTCTCAAAGACAGTATTGAAAACCTCTGAAACAAATTATGTTGCATATCTGATGTATCATAATCATCATGCATCAATAAATGTGGTAAAAACTTACTCTTCATTACTTTATGGGAAAATACCAACCAGCTACCACATTCAGCAAGGCAAAGAAAATTGTGACGTACTTATACATGTGACAAACCACCAAGTCACTCCTCAGCCTAACTAGAAATCCAACAGGCTTCCCATAAGCCCTGGGTATTTTTCCAGTCCATCATTGGATCAGTTCAATTGCCAAATTCAACTGAGCAAATCCTTGCTCATCCAATCTCCATTTTACTTTGACAAGAAAAAACTGTTTGGGTAGTTTAAAAAAGAGAGTTTTATAAACTCTCTGTGGGTTTTAGGTGGCAGATGAATACGCTTTTATCATTGAAGAAAATATGTGTATGTACACAAAGGACTGTTACTTTTTAGATCACATGCACTGTACACAGGTATGCAGACACACACATAAAAGTAGAAGAAAATCCAGCTTTCCTAAATTCAAATCTGATGCCTGTTCCTGAACATGCTTGGGACTGGCAGCCTATGCCACACACACACAGGCAAACCAACCTTTTTGGATTTCAGTAAAGCTTTCAATGCTGCCTATCACAGGATCCTTCTGCGCAAAATCCAGCACTCAGCTGGATAAACACATCATGGGATTGATGAGCAGCTGGCTCATGGGTCAGGCACGAAGGGTCACAGTGAATGGGATGACACCTGACTGGTGACCTGTCACCAGTGGGGTTACACAAAGCTCCATCCTTGTCCCTGTACTCTTCAACATCTTCATGAATTACTTGGATGCAGCACTGGAAGGGATACTAGGTAAGTTTGCAGACAATATAAACCTGACAGGAGATGTTGGCTCCCTCGAAGGCAGGGAGGCTCTGCAGACAGACCTCAACAAATCCAAGGACTGGGAAATCACCAGCCACGTGAAGTTCAATAAGGGCAAGTGCCGGATTCCGTCCCTGGAATGGGGCAACCCTGGATGTACGGACAGACTGGGGAATGAGATGCTGGAAGGCAGTGCCATGGAAAGGGTCCTGGGGGTTCTGGTCCATGGCAACTTGAACATGGGTCAGCAGTGCCCTGGCAGCCAGAAGGGCCACCCATGTCCTGGGCGCATCAGGCACTGCATCGGCATCCAGGCAAGGGAGAAACAGGAGGACATGTTAAGCTATTAGAGAGCATCCAAAGGAGGGCTATGAACATCATGAAGGGCCTTGAGGAGAAGCCATATGAGGAGAGACTGAGGTGACTTGGTCTGTTCAGCCTGGAGAAGACAAGACTGAGGGGAGATCTTATTACAGTCTACAGCTTCCTCATGAGAGGAAGAGGAGGGGCAGGCATTGATCTTGTTTCTGTGGTCACCAGCAACAGGACCCAAAGGAATGATCCGAAGCTGTGTCAGGGGAGGTTTAAGTTGGATATCAGGAAAAGGTTCTTCACCCAGAGAGTGTTTGGGCACTGAAATGGGATCCCCAGGGAAGTGATCACACCACCAGCGTGACAGAGATGAAGGAGCATTTAGACAACATGCTTGGGCCCATGGTGTGACTCAGTGTGTCCCACGCAGGACCAGAAGTTGGACTTGATCCTTGTGGGTTCCTTCAAACTCATCAGATTATGTGAATTATGTGGACTTGACACTTGTCTGGAGTCTTCTACCTCTCCCTGCTATGTGTCTTTTCTGTCCACTCCTGAACAAAAATCATTGCCATTTGCTCCCTGGCACATCTGAAATGTTCACTGGATGATCTTTGGAAGATGTTCCGATGTTCACTGGAAACATCTGAATTTTTACTGCAGGTTTCAGTGGAAGTGGCATGCGGTTGCATTAAATTCATAACTCCTATTTTCTACTTCATTTATTTCACCTCATAGCTGTATATCTGCGTTTGACTCAACACAGAACAACTTTCCTTATTAATAAAAAGGAATTGAAAAACAAAACAGCTAATTTTTGTCCTAGTCTTCTTCAGGATATATGTAAAATAAAAAGAGCCAAGCATCACAAAATAAGATCATAAAAAAAGGGGGGAAAAAAGAAAAAAAAAAGAAAATACTAAGTTGCCATGAACTTTGGATACACAAAGGCTGAATCAACCTTTTGGAAAAGTTGAATAATTTTTCCTAATTCTCAGTAAATAACTTGCTTAAAGAAATAAGCCTGGTTAGAGCACTATGTAACACTAAAGCAAATCCCTGTCTTTAAATCGAAAATATTAATGGTTTGCTTCATGATAGATCTAATACCTGGTAAAATAATAACTATGTTACTACATGAAAAAACCCCTGTATTTTTTCAAATAATTACATTTAAAATTAACTGTTATTTTCAACAGAGAGACAACAATCAAACATAATAAAAATCAGGACATTTGCTATCAGGAATAATCTTGTTTCACAGAATAAATGTTACTTTTGATTCTATTCACAGTAAAGATGAGTAAAAGCATGTTGGAAGTTCAATTACATGAGGCAATTTAAATTACATTTGCTCCTTAAACATTCCTTCCTTTTTTTTTTCACTTGCCCACAACACAGCAAGAACTCTTCAGCACTTAATTTATAGGCTTCATTCTATTTTCCATGTATATTTTACCATTTCATTTATAAAGAGTTATTTTATTCATGAAAGTAGCAGTGTGGCTTCTTTTCTTACAAGGTAATCTTATTTTAGTATTATTCCACATTAGCCTGGGATAGAAAAAAGGAAATTTATTTTCAATATCATGAGTAGTAGATTATACTAATGCTGAAAGCTACATGATTTTAATTTTCTTTGAAAATAAATACAGAAAAATGAAACAGCACCTATAGAAGTTAGTGCGATAAACATATTACATACATACAGGCCAACATACAGGACTTATTTGCTGCAACTCCCAGATTTGGCAGCAGCTAGTTTTATTGAATACACCTTTTCAATAATTATAACCCAGTTCTGTCATGAAGATGAGTTTAACTTTTAATAGATGTTTAACAGAAAACATTTCCAACATCTCCAGCACGCTTGAAGTCTGGGGTTCAGTGACTTCAAGTTTGTTGCAGAGTGGAATCTTTGCAATAATAAAGAGCAAATATTTTCATTTACACAAACCATGAAGTGTAGAGTGAGTTGATGAGTAGTACTCTCCAACCTGGGAAGCGTCAATGCTCAGTGCATTGATGGCTTGAAGTTGTCAAGCCTCCATGAGCTTTGTTGGCTTATACACATTGCCAGCGTTCTGAAAATTTTGCTAGATAAACTGCTGAACCTTGCTGGCACAGCTAGAAAGTGTTCTCACCTCTCTTTGAAAGAGGCCACTAACCCCTGCAACAGAAGCAGTTGAGAAGGGACCTTGCAAGGGGCAGGAAGATACACAGTCACATCTGCTGATGTTGCTGGGCTGGTAATCCCTCCTTTGAGGGGAGGCGGGAGGCAGCAGTGTCTTTCACTTACTGTCACCTACACCAAGGCTTTCCAGAACCTGCCTGTCAAAACTCCAGCAAAATCCCTGGCTGATGCTAGGGCTCCTTCACACATGGCTTACTGGATTTTCAATGTGTGAAGTTTTTCTCTATAAGTAAACAAATGAATTAGCTGCATTGTCCCTCCTTTGTAGTCCTGTTATCAGTGCCTGGAGTCATGACACAGAACAACACATTCACATTTCTGCACTCAAGTGATAAGGGAGCTTCATTAGCTAAACAGAAAAAAACCTGAAAGTAGAGATGTATTGACAGCATTTTGGCCCAGCAGAGGACATCTGGCTTGTGTCCTAAAGTATAGCTTCCCAAAGTCTTGCTTCTCAAACTTGCTTTGTTATCCCCAGAACTCCTGTTGCCACCTGACTTTCCTGGCCTGATCCTGCTCCTACCCAGACTTCTCACACTTGACTTTTGAAGCCTGTGATTTTTGTTGTCATGCTGAGCTGGCAAAGACATCTCATGGAAGGAGTCTTTATATGTTCCCTTATATGGTTTTTCCTATCTGTCATATTCATCCTGAAAAGAGCACGTACAAAAAAATCCCCACCCCAAAATATAAAGCAAAAAAGGGACACACATCCATCACCAGTGCTATCAGATACCATGGCAAATTTTGTGCAAGACAGTAGGATATTTAGTAATCACAAAAGTTTCAGTGGGAATGTTTTGCTTCACCTGTGGGACATGGGAAACTAATTGAGAGTAGAGCAGAATTGCATGAGAAAAATAACCTGAACAAGTCACCAGTATATCCCTGGCAAAGTATTTTTACAGGTGCTGCCACAGACTCATCTGCGGAGAGGTGCCAGTCTCTGCTAGCTTGATACCTCTGCACTCTTTAGCCCCAGTGAATTTCACTCTTTCAGAAGAATTTTTTTACTTCTGCTCTTCCATCTCCAGCTCAAAGCAGCACAGGACATTTGGGAATACGTCCGGCCCCTCCCTCGCACTTTACATTAATCCTTTAGCCAGTAAGGAGAAATATTGTGATACTTGCTTTCAAAGCTTCCTGCCTTTCCACGCTGTATGGAG
>WAAG01074436.1:0-22084 GCA_013390105.1 Tichodroma muraria
CTCTCAAAACCCCCAAAAAATCCAGGATGCATTCTAAAATGTTACAAATACAATTAAGATGTGACACATGAAATGTGCAGTCCCAAATGCTTCTGACAAATTTGACTCGCTTTGTCACAGATCATTATTAAAAAGTTCATCAGGAAGCTCAAACAACAACAAAGGTGTCTGACAAATTACCTAAAAGGCATCCCCACTTTTCCCTGACTGCCCAGACAGGAATGCCATCTTTCCTGAAGACACTGGCTCACTTAAGTGAATTTATGTGGCTGAGGATGTAAAGGCTGCGGGAGCCAAAGCATACATTACAGAGCTGCCTTAATGTACTCCACTCTTAACTCGGGCACTTTAATCCTCAGGGGATTTCTGTTCACAAGCTGAAGTGCTTCTAAATGGGAGTCAAGACTACAACTCCACATGAATCACTCACTTGCCAAAATCAGCTATTCCACAAAATTTACCAGGCATATTTCTTGTTCAAACCTATAAAGCTTTGAAACATCAGGGTGTGGGGGCTTTTAAAAAAAGTTTTAAAGAAAAAACCCATAACCTCAATATGAAATCAATACTCTTAAAAATCCCTGTTTGAGGAGAAACTAACAAAATCTGAATTAAGTAACTTCAGATCCTATTTACTTTCAGATAGGGATGTTAACTGCATGGTAACTACCAACTCCTGCATCTTTACTCTTTGTGCCGTAAATTCTTAAACTCTTTCTTTCATGAAGTCCACCTGCCAGATCAAAATTGTTCCAGTCCCTCCACAGCCCCAAAAGCAACATAAAGTATGGAAGTTTAATGACAGCCTCTAGTAAACAACCCCTGTGGAAGCTCTACGCATTTTCATAACTTGCAAGTTTTCCTGTTGACTTCTGATTTTCACAATTTTTCCATTTTAGAAATATTTTTCTTCCTTCCCACTAACACTAGAGAAAATTGGCCCCATACTAAAACTCAGTATGTACTAACGCTGCCAAAAGCATTAATAATTTCAAAATAAGTCAAAGCCAAAATAATTTCCCTCCAGAAGGTCATTTTTAGTCTAAAGTCCCTTTGTGTCCCTCGCAGTGCAGTACTTGCAACCACAGCTAGGACGTGTCATATGCAGATATATTTATAATATACACTGTGGGACAAAGGTTCCTGCTCCTTTGTGACAGAAGAAGGACTTACCACACAAAAGAAGTGCTTAGAAGAAAATATAAGTCAATCATCTAACAAAAAAGAGAAATCTTGGGATGCAACCTTTCTTGGGGACTAATTACCACGCTTTGGGTGCCACGAGTGAGTCCTAAATTTCAAGATAATTTCAGAACTGTGCCTACCATACAGTATTTCAATTTCTTTACACATTATATTTTTACCTGTGACACTGCTGTGTGATGTTTTACATATTTAACATGGGAGAAATTCCCTCCCAAAATACCCAGTAATCTCACTGCTCCTTACTCCTTCACCTGGAGTTAGCTGGGATGCCTGAAACATGCCTTGCAACAAATTTCCCACACCTGTACAGCAAGGAGTAATTTCTACTAGGTGACTGCTCCTATTGAATCTAATTCCATGTGCTTCTATTTTCAGCATATGGATTACTAGATATTAACATTTCAATTATTTTTGAGTTTATAATAACACACCTTGTTATGGACACAAATGTCTGGGGATAGGTTTGGACAGAGAACTAAGTTAAACTTATGCATCTAGAAGGTTTTTGGGAATGAAATCCCTTCTTCAAGGACACGTGGTGCGCATGTAAATATTTAAAAAACTTCTGAGAGAGCTTTCTACTTCCATCTACAAGCCTAATTTTATAACAACGTTCTGAAAAGCTGCACACACTCTCCTAACTCTTTCAGCAGAGATTTTATTTCGCAGTCTAGCAGTAGTATCTTCTAGAAGCATGCAGTTCATATCTTACAAACCCTTAAAGTTGGCGGGATTTTTCTAGAGCACTCTAAACAGTGTGTACCAGACCGGGAGAACAAAAGCTATTTTTATTTAAATAAAGCCATAGCAATGCAAACGAACAATGCAACTTCTTTTGGAGCCTGTCAGCAAGATCCTGAATCTGAGGATCTGATTTGTGAGGACTTTTCAGATGAAAAGTATTCCCTAACTGCAATGAATATGCTAAGATTTCTATTCCCAATGCAGCAATGTGGAAGAAAGCAAATCATCTGTCATTCCTGTTAATTTAATTACAGGACCACATTCAATTATTCAATATAATATGCAAATAAGGTGAGTTGACAGCACATGCTAATTATATTCATTATACTAATTAAATCAAACAATAAAAGGGAATAAAAATGTAATGAAATAGAAGGATAATTTTAATTAACAAGAACATTTTAATTGAGAAACTGTAATTCTACAGTCTGATATAGTAGGGTCGGCTATTGAAAGATTGGACATTATTTTTATTTTTATTACGCAGTTTAGCTTTACATGTCTACCCTTAATATCATGGGACTTGCTTTTGTATGGCAGTAGATTAAATGGTGGCCAGAAAAAGAGAATCCCTTTTCCCTGCTCCTTCTTCCCGAGGAGCAGATGCCCAATAAAGCTGAGCTGGCCTGTGAAGCAGGGGCTGTCTGGCTCTGTAGTAAACACAAGTTCACGTGCCGATACAAAACAGACAGGGCAGCTCAGGCCTCAGCACTGGCCTTGGAGCATTTCAAATATTAAAGAAACACTCCTTGTTTTTGCAATTTTCACTCTCATAACTGATTCATTTCTTCAGTGACGGCTGCCCTGGAAAAGCTTTATGAATGTTAAAACAAAATAGGAACGAAGGAAAGGAATATTACTAATATATTATATGTGGGCAGAGTCAGCAAAATCACAGTCTTTTAAAAATAAACAGAGCAAGCACTATCAAAACACTCAGGAATGTGTTCCTCAGGAATCCATTGTCCTCACTGCTCCTCGACAGAATCCCTTGGGCCTGGCCCAAGAGCCAGGCGTGGTGGAAACACCAAGTGGGAGCCCAGGCAGAGCCTCTGCGTGTGGGACCCGCCGGGAGGGGCTGAGGGCTCCTGGAGCTGTGGGGAAATGTGAATATCTCCAGGCTACACTAGAGAAAAGCACTTTCCTCCTTCCTTTTTAATTTGCTTCTCAACTAAATATAAAGACTTTTACAGACAGCGTAATAAACGAAGTCAAACTTACATTATCTGAAATGACTGGCATATGATGCTCTTGGAAGATTTTGTTCTACGAATGTGAAATATTTAGGAAATTGCCCTCTTATGATTTTGACTGCATAGTGGCAGTAGTTCACTTACTTAAATCACAGTACTACTACAGAAGGTCAATGCTGAGGTTGACAGGCTGTAAAATTTCTGTTTCAGAAATCTATCTGTTCTCCAAACTGGGGAACTGCTTTGCTTTTTTTTTTAAGTTGCCTTTTTTTCCTTCTTCCAGCACGCTGCTTTGGATATTTATCTGTTATTGTGGATAGACAAAGGAACCACAAAAAGGGACACTGAAAACTCCAAACAACTGTTTGTCCATTTTTGTTTTGAGTATTGAAAGGAATAAAAACACCTCCATTTGTAATAAGAATTACAAATTTAGAGAGGAAATTACTTTAAACTACAAATGTTTCCAACTAAATGCACATTTGACTGCAACAAGAACCTGAATCTGCCTTGAAACACATCAGGTTATTGACTCAGTTGAAATTGGTTCAAATACTAACTAGAGCTATCTGGCTTTACAGAAATTTGTTTTCATAGCTCAAGTCTAGTGTATCTATTTTTATTACATTGTACTTGCCAGGACTTCAAGCCTACTATTTGAAAACTTTCACTGTGAGACCAATTTTTTATTTTTAGTAGGACTCCCCAGATGATCAACAACGAAAGAAAAAATTGGAAGCTCTTAACATAATAAAAAATTAAACCATAACTGAATGAATAGAAAGCACTTCCCTCTTCATGAAAAACAGCCTGTCTAGTGGAAGTTACAACACAAAGAGCACCTTAAAATAATGACCATAAGCAAGTTGTACTGCTTTGCCTGGTAGTAAAAGAAAAATTACTTCCTTTCACTAAAAAACCTTCCCAGTATTTTTCAAGTACCTGAGTGAGGAAAGCTTCAGTTCTTCAAAATGCTTTTTCAAACAAAAAAGCCAAATTCAAATGCCTCCTCCTCAGCTAAAATCTTACTAATGAGGAATATTAGAAATTACATAAAAAGTTAAGCGTGCCATGACATCTGAGATTGTACCTCCTAAGCAAACAACCCTGAAAGAGCTTTTGGAGTACGAAAAGGACTGACACAGCACGGCTGCCTGACTGAAATCCTAAACCTGACCTGGAGAGCTGCAGAAGCCCCTCCAGCCCCCAGAGCACAAGCTGAAGGCTCCAGCTGCGAAGCGCAGCCCCAGCCCAAGGCTGCCCCTTGGCACGGCTGCTGCCAGGGCCAGACCCTCCCCGGGCACCAGCCCTGCCAGCCCTGCAGGCTGGCACTGCTGCAGGAAATCCCTCTGCTGCACTGTTCCCCAGTGCCAAGCCCTCCGTGCAATGAATCGCATCTGTTTTGGACTTGTGTGCCAGAAGAGAAATTTCTGAACTGCAGAGGAGTCAACAATGCCAATAACGGTTTGCTGGCACTTCTGGGAGCCGGCTCGACCCGTCGGGCACCAGAGGGGCTCAAAATGGCAGCAGCATCACACAGGGTTTAAAAATGACCATTCTGAAGTGTTGCCAACTGGCAGCTGCAGATCCTGAGTGGGATTTGGTCACACGGGGCAGGGAGGCTGCAGCATCCTCCCTCCAGCTGTGGCCAATCCCACAAAAACATCACTATATAATTATGTAATACCTGTGACAGCATTGCCAGCTTTAAGACACTACAGTGTTCCAATTATAGTCAATAACTGTAGGAATATGATCGAGCAGCTTCTCTCTAAAACCCTTCCTGACAAGTTTTAACGCTTCCTCCTGCTCATCAGCTGAACTGAGCACACTGAGCTCTCACCCTGAACCCCTATCCCAAAAGTTGAGTGAACAGGGAGCCAGGTGGTACAAGCACAGAGAGAGAACACAGTGAGCACCTTCACAAAATGCACCCAACATGTGGGCACTGCAATGCAGTACCTACACATTCAGAGGCAGCTTTACATATTCAACGAGACAATGCCAAGCCCTGCCCTGCCCAATACACCCCGAGATGTTACACAGAAGTTGAGGAAACCAGGAGACTTTTAAGACCAATATATTTGAAATAATATTTTTGAGTTTTGTGTCTGTGTTACTTCATAAGCCAGTAAGAGAGGTCACAGAGTCCAGTGGCAAACGTGGACAACAACCAAGGAAGCTAAAGGGGAATTACCACTGTTTCTTGAATAGGGCATTTAGTTTATGACTGAAAAGATTCATGGAGACAAATGGCTTAAAGCTGAGCACTGGCAAGCAGGGAGACAGCTACACTGGCATCCAAGGACAAGCCTTCAGAGAGAAGGTAGCTTAGAGTAGGAGAGTAGCTTAGTTGGCTTTAAAAAGGTTTAACCTGGGTACCACAACCATCTGATCAAGCTGACGTGAAGCTAACTTAGAATCAAAAATGTCAGCTGCTGAGTATACCCTGGCAGGGAGCAAGGCCAGCTCAAATCAAGGCAATGGCAGCATAAGAAGTGCAAATGGAGTTTGCTCGTGGACGCTCAAAATTAACGCCTTAACACACAACTTCAGTTTCTCCTTTGCAAACACATTCGTTTGTGCTCACAGGAATCCCAAGTGCTTCAAAACCAATGCTGAGGGGACGAGTTTCCTGGAGGGATCCATGACTAAATGTGCCCTTGATAACTTCTGATCCCCTTTTCCATTTGCCTTACCTGGTTATCTGGGTTGTTTACAGTGAAGTAGCCCACACAGATGATGACTTCGTGCAGCAATCCTTCACAGGTATGCTGGGAGCAGTACCACAGCAGGGAGCTGATAATGTGCCTGAAGGCCAGGGACAGTCCTTCAGCCCCCACGATTGACTGAAAAATAGGCCAAGAAACAGAAATTACACTCCAGCAGTATGTTCTAGAACTTGTGTGAATTGCGTACACATAAATTGCACCCTTCTGGTTTTTATTTTTTGCAAAGTGCAGACTGTTCTTCGTTGTGAAAGGCCCCCTTTTTTCAGTCACTTACTGTTCACAACTGGAATATAACATTAAAAGCCACGGAAGCAAGAATAAATTCAAATTTTAAAGGGACACTAGATTCTGCTTATTTGACATTCAGTGTAGCATTGGGTTGACCATTTCATTTGACATACATTACATGATCCAGGAAAATTTAGTAATATCTCTTAGAAATAAGCAAAAGAAACCAAACCATCTTCATTTCTGCAACAGAGCAAAATGCATTTCTCATTAATAACTCACACTGTGAATGGAATACAATGATTAATAACAAATAATGACTTTTCAAACATTACAAAAAGTTAGAAACATCCAAAAGGAGAGAACATTCAGCTGCAAAGCTTTTTGGGATGTTTTTTAAAAGTAGGCAAATTGCTGTAACGTGGAGATTCGGAATTAGATTTTATCTGTGCAGCCTACAGCCTCTATTTAATAAACATGTCAAGCAGACAGAGCGACACAGGGTCAAAGGGGAAAACTAAAGCACAAGGAATGAGCATGACAGTCTCCTAATTCTAATGAAACAGTAATGCAGGCCTGAGAAAATCTCTTTCATTTCAGAGTTTTCTCCATTTTCTGCCTTGTAGCCTGTGCTAAATACATATACATAAATCCCAGGCTGTGGGTGTAGTTTAGTCTTAGTGAATTCCAAATACACCCAGCAAAAGCAGGATCCTTGACAATGAAACCAGGCTCAGCTGTGGATGCTTTCGATCTTGAACTTCAAGCATTAAGTCAGTGGATTTTCAAAATTTAATGCCCAATACAGCCACCATTTACTGCTTTCTGTCATGTAAATGCCACGTTCTCAGGTCCATGCTTATTTAATTAGTGCTGTCCGTGCATGCTGTGACCCAGCACTCCGGGTTTAACCTCCCCTGATAACAACAGGTCAAAGGGCACCCGAGTTTGTGTATAAAAGTTAAACTAATTTTTCAAGGAAACTATGCTTCCTTTTTAGCCAGAATTAGTATCAGCTCAGGACCCCGTGCTGTTTCTCACTACCATCTTTCAATTGTTTAGACTGTCAAATTAAATGAAATATATACCCATGAGCCATCTGTGCTAATACAAACTCGAGAATACCAGACCTCTTCTGCTAATCAGAACCCCCTATTCCATAGTCCTACTAATTTGTGATAAAACTATTCCTTAGAGATAATGATCACACAGTACACATAAAGAGGCTTTTCCCTCTGCTGTCTGCCAGCCTGCCAGGGCCCACAGGGTCAGGGTGTCCAGCAAACTGCCTCAGGTGTATATTATTTTTAACATTACAGGAACAAATCACATTAATGCACGGGAAGGGAAAGCTGCTGAGGCTACCCCAGGGTGCCTGTCCATCACAGACACAACACGATGCCCACGGTCCAGGGGCTGGCTGGACACCTCCTGAGCAGAGCCCTGTGTCCATGCACTGAGGGAAGCAATTTCCACAGCTGGGAACTTCACTCAATACTTACTGACTTGCACCATTTTAGGCAGAACATGACCTAAACACAGACTTAAACACATGACCTAAACATGACTTAACACAGACCACGGGATTTGGAAGTCAACGCTGACTGTTTATTATAAATGCTGAGATATAACGGCGTTGGTAGGGGGATAAATACAGACAGGGCAAGCAGGAGATGGTGTTTTAAAAATGAACAGTGGTTTCTTGGGGTATCAGGGAGCAGCCCCCCAGCCAGTGTGATTTGCTACAGCTCCCCTGCAGACTGTACCCGTGCCAGTTCAACCTGACTCTGGCACACACCTGTAACACCTACAGCAACACATAAACAGCCAGGCTCAAACCAAGAGGTGCTGAACGAGGTGTAGAAGTGAAACCATCTGGATTTGCAGAAAGAAATGGGAGTCAGCAGTGCCTGCAGTGAAACTCCAGGCGATGTCCTCTTCTGTCCCTCTGAAGAAACCCTGACTGGACTGGGTGCTGCAGCTGCACACAGAAATCTTGCTGCTGCTGTTACAGATTATACCAAACGTACTGAAAATCCACCAGCTGAATGAGCCACACTAAATTCTTCCCTTGTGAAAAGCTCTCACCGAGTTTAATGCATTTCAGATGAAGAGTGTGGTACAACATACGCAAATTACACATTAAATGAAAAAGAAACCTGTTCTGTTGAATTGTGTAAGATTGATGCTGCTAAATGTGTTGTCAAAGCAATGCTTTCTGACAGGTGTTTTATATTAATAATGAAACTTTACCAAGTTACCCGAGAATAAATATTTGTATGGCAAAATCATTCATTTACACTTGAACTCTGTTCACAGACAAAGGCAAGCGGTCCTTCTCAGGACTCAAAATGCAGCACTTTTTAATTTTTAATTTAATAAAAATTTTTAAAACATATTTTCCAATTTTTGGTCAACAAAATTTTACTTGCTAAAAGATGATCCATTTCAGCTGCACAATACTAAAGCAAGTGGCCCCTGAAAGCACTGGAAAATGTAATATTTGGTTATAACACAAGCAAATCTTTTCACGTAAGAGAAACTGTTATTTTGTCCTTTTGACTAAGCCTTTTCTTTTTACACTTTTGTGGCGTAATAAATATAAAAAGTATTATGCTAGAAACAAGTAAAAAAGAAGTTAGAAGACAAAATGGGTTGGATTCAGCATTTAATGTATTCTAAATTTTCACTTTTTGATTAAATTCATCAGCCACAGCTATATGGTAGACATAACAATAGTTACAAATTTTATGCATGAAACCTAACATTTAAAAATTCCTTCAGTAACTAAGACCTTAAAGACAAAACTTAGTCCAAAGACATAATCAATAATTAACATTTTCCCACTAGGAGAAGTTTTAAAACATCTGTTACCTGGAAGGCAGGCAGGTCAAGAACAGCAAAACTATTGAAGAAACGTAAACTCTGAATGGCGACCTGGACTGTGTTGGCGGCATAGCTGTCTTTAGGGCTGGCTGTGTTTGGATCTGAGATGGTGCCGTGGAAAAGGACACAGTACAGCATGTGCAGGACTCCCACCAGATCCGTGGTCTGAAGAGCTGCTGTGAGTCCCGTGGGGTCCTGCCGTGCGCTGTCAAATATGTTCCAGGACCTGCCAAGGGAACAGCGAGCGGCTGAGAGGGAGCAGCGCTCGGCGGAACCTCGCCCGGGAGCAGCGTCCGAGGAGCCGAATGTCAGAGGAACTGGGGAAAACCTGATGCCTAAAGTGCCAGGAAACCACGGCATCTCCAGAAAATACCTGCAATAATTAGGGCACCGTCTCGTGCTCTCTTTAATTGCAGCGCGGCCGTACCGTTCGGGACCTTGCTTCACATCCTGTCCAGCGTGGAGTCCGGGACACTGTGGGAGCGTGCAGGGGCTCCATGCAAGCCCTGCCCCGGGGCAGCAGCCTGCTCTCACCTTTGCTGCTTGCAATAGCAGGCAGCAGCAGCAGGAGAACTCCCTGGAGCCTCTCCTGCCACAGTGATGGGCTGCAGGCACTGGAACAAACTGCCTACCTAAGGAGCGAAATAAGTTACTGGAAACAGATGATCTTAATCGAATGGTTCTGCAGGAATTTAAGAACGAGGTGGGGGAGCAGTAGGAAAACACACTGCTTCTTACTTCAGGCAGATGCTGGTAGCAAAGCACAGGTTAAGTACAAACCAGCAGAGCTCGTGCACATGGGAACTGAGTTTCTTTGCCATCTTTTGGGTATGCACATAAAAAAATGGAGAAGGATTTTGGTTATCTAGGATATCAGCACAGACAGGCAAATAACTCAGGACTGCCCCTCCCATTCTCACATCCAGACTTTCAAAAACACTTAACATAATCCTCTATGGTTTTTATTACTCCTGTTTTTTCACGTTATTAATAATCCAGAAGACGACACAGGACAACTACTAAGGAAGACTCACAATATCACTACCCTAGAGGCTAAATAACGTGTGGAGGGAAAGCAAGCACAAAGTGAAGCCCCAAAATAATCCAGCAAGTTTTATATTCTCTGAATTCTAATTCAAACCCATAACATAAATTACCTGAATTTCATTTTGGAAACACATTCAGTCAATATTGGTAATCAAAGGAAACACTAAAATAATAAAAGACAGCAAACAGGAACAATGAAAATATGCTACATCAAAGTCCAGCTTTTACTTCTTCTACTATGTTTCCATCTTTAAAAAAAAAGAAAAAAAAAGAAGGAAGTGTCAATATCAAAGGAGACTACAAAGATTGAGTGTCTATATGATTCCTTTCTATAATTATAGGAAAATATAACAGATTATATGAGAAAACATTATAAATGGACAACTTAAACGAGGGTATTTTCCCCTTTTATAACTACTAAAAGCAAAGGAAATGGAAGTGAAAACCAGAACCATTTTCTAAAATAACCTGTAAGTTTGAAGACCTCCGTTTAAGATAGCAAAGACCAGACACTCAGAATATTCCTGTTGAGCAGAACCAGTAAGGAGCTTTCCCTTGACTAGAACAGCTCCCAGGAATCTCTCCTGTATCTGCACCAGGAGCACCCTGCACCCCTCTGCTACAAACACCGGCTCCAGCGACATTTCCAACACAGATTCTAGGCAGGCTGGCTAATCCTGGTTTTTTCAACTACAGACAGACTTCTTCAACGGAGAAACTAAACCATGGGCTCAGCAACGACCAAGTTTCGGCAACCATCACCTTGTTCTGTCATTTTCACTTTTCCTAGTGAAGCAAATAAAGCTGGCAGGAAAGCACCGCCTGAGCCAAACCAATGTCTGTCCATGAGAATTTCTGTCTGTTAACAGCACTCCACTGCTTCCTTGGACCAAAGGGAGGGAAAGAGGCAGAGCAGGATCATGGACCTGCATTCCCCATGTCCCAGAGCAGCCCTGAGCCCAGGTGAGCATGACAGGACTGTATTTGGGCTGTACAGAATCTGCTCTACCAGCACCCATCTGCTTCCACCACTGTCCCCTCATCTTTACCTTTACAAAGCAGTAGGTCAGATGATGTAAGGAGTGACCTCAACTGAAATTAGCACTTATGGGTACCATTTCTGAGTTATTTCTATTTACAGTCTGTGAATCAATGCTACTAAAGAAGTTTTTCAGTACTGTACCCTCTGCTGCTACCTCCAATATCAATGTCCCAGGCCTACGTCAGGGATACCTGGTTTTGCTACACAAAAAACAGGTATTTTACAATAATGCAGACTGCATAAGTAGTCCACAAGTCTCTAACAGAAGAATCAGAACTTTAGTAAAACACAGTAAGAACAAAAGTATCACAGTTGTGTCTGTTTTCCTTAAGACCCTAAGATTTACCCCACAAAGAATAAAAAGTGGAAAAAATACTGGAGTTCTAAGTGTGTTTGGGTGGGGCTACGCTGCACAACAATTTATGGCAGGGCTTTGCTTTCCCTACGCCTGGAATCCACGCCCCAAGCCTTCATTTTGAAGCTCTGTGGTCTCTAAGTGAGTGCGTGTGAATGGACTCAGCTGAGACACTTCCTGGCCCATCACCTGGCCCTGCCAGCTGTGCCTCTGGCTGCAAAGCTCCAGGTCCTGCTGGCACATCAGCCTGGCTGGGAGGGAAGCAGGGGACCCGGATGGCTGCAGGAGGAGGGAGAGCTGGCAGCTCTGGGACCACCCCGTGCACAGCTCTGCTTTTGTGTGGCTGGGCTCCCTGGCAATCCTCACTTCAAAACGCCTTCTGATGCGCATGGATTTATTCTGCAGGATGCAGTAGCCAAAATGTGCTAACCATCACTTAGTTACACTCGACTAACTAGAACGTTTAATGCCACAGGATCACATGAGACACAGCTCCTCCTGCCAACCCGTATTTCCTGATTTCACTCTTAGCTTTTTCAGCTGCACAAAACAGAAAAGTACACTCACAGTCAAATGATAACCCCAAATTAATTACTGCATATGATACCTCACAGAATTTTTTTTCCGACTCTGTGCAATCAGAAGATTGACCAATTTTACCAAAGGTTAAAGTTAGCTTGCTTTCAACTCTCACTCCATCATTATTTTTAAACAATTCCATATGAGAAAGCTTGCATTGCTGGATGAAATCCTTTTACCATTTTGTGCTGCTCTGGAGCAGAGAATGAATCAAAATGTACATAAAAAGTAAACTGTAAAATACCTCTAAATGCAAGCATTAGTTTGTCACAGAAAAGATGAAGAATTTTGAAGTTGTACTACAGAACAAAACAATTAAAGTGAAATTAAAAATCTGTCTTATAGAAAAATGAAAAATTTTGAAGTTGTACTACAGAACAAAACAATTAAAGTGAAATTAAAAATCTGTCTTATAGAAAAATGAAAAATTTTGAAGTTGTACTACAGAACAAAACAATTAAAGAGAAATTAAAAATCTGTCTTCTAGATTTGATAGACTGTAGGAACTGCCAGAAAAAATTCATTTTGGATGTTGCCTGTACTACAGTTAATGTGTATGTGAACTGATCAATGGCTCCTGTTGAGTTGAACTGTTGGTTACATCACTTTAAGCCTAAATGTTTACAATAAAAAGGTAAAAGAAGTTACTTGTACTTGCTGTGGGCTTTAAAATAGAAAAAAAATCTACATGAAATGATGGAAAATAAAGTGTGGACCTCTGCCTCTACTGCTCTGAGTGATTTTTGTCAAGTCTGCACCACACTGGGTTTCATACATTTAGCAGATTTTTAGTTCACCTCAAAATGTAAGCCCAATGAAAATTCAGTGCTGTTGGGACAGACCGAAGCAAAAACCTCTAAAAACCTTCAAAACATAAGATGACAATGTCACATCAGAAAATCACACTTTACATAACTGAAGTTAAGAGATCAGATCCCTATAGCTGCAATTCATCTTAATTCTCCTATTTAAAGAAACTTTGTCTCTGAGTCTGTAACAGCTGCAAAAGTAAAAAAGTCACGATGGACAAAACCCCTTCAATTAATCCCTGAAGGGAAGCAAGACCCACTGGATTTTTGGACATTGGCTGAGATAGCTGGGAAAACAAATAGGCTTTCAAACTTTACCAGTCACAATAATTACGTGTTAAATATAAACACAGAAAAGTAGACAAATATTTATATTATGGTCAAACAACCTGCAGGATCTTAAAACAAAAAAAAAAAAAAAAAAAAAAAAAAAAAGGTTTAATGAAATGCACAGAATTTTCATTATGGGCTGCCACTGTGATTTTCAGCTTGGCCATCAAGGGGTCTCAGAAACTGGTATGTGGTTTGTGACTTACAAAAATGTTTAAGAATTAAAAAATGTGGATATATCCATCACAAGAAAGAAAGAAAGATACTAAACAGTGGTACTTTGTTGCTTAAAATACACCACTATTTATTAAAAACAGGAATTCAATACTGCTTGATAAGAAACAGCATACTTTGCAGAACAAGTATAAAACTACAATTTCTCCAAGCTTCAATATGAGCAAACTGTTTATATCTGAAAATACATTGTTTTAAAAACTAGCTGAGCTAACAAGCACACAAACCTCTCTAAGGGTATACATTATGATGTTTGTATATTTGAAATATATACTCCTGATTAAAAACATGGAGTGAAATGGAAACATGAGTTTCCAAGAGGCTTTAGAACATAATCTGTTGGGGTTTTTTATTATTAGGATTTAAAAACTATCATCGGTACTTTTGGCTTCTAAATTATTATATTTAGAAAGAGAAGTCAAAATAAAGAGGCAAAATAATAATAAAAGAAGAACAAAGAAGCATTTAGCACCTGTCAGACCTTGCTACAATTCCCAATGTCAAGCAGGGATTGCAGTGCTGCACAGAAGTGATGAAGTGAAACCTTCCAGCAATTTCAGACACAAGCTGGAGTTAGTTTAACAGCACTTGCTGGAGCTGCTGTCCCTTGGAAGTGGTGGGAAGCAAAACCAAGGTTCAGACAGACTTGCATCTGATTCACCAGCCAGCAGCCAAAACATGCATTATCTTAATTACTGTAATAAAACTGAGCCCAGCCCAGCGCACTTCCATGAGGATCTGTGACATGACAGGCACCATTTCCCTGGATCAGATCCTGCATCTGCAGCTTTCTGCCACTGCAGCTCGTAACACACAGCTTCATTAGCTGCTGACACACATCCATACATCCCAGCACTGCCCTGAGATAACACAGAACAGCAGCAGTTTAATTACTGCACTGCTCTGACTCGGCATTTTCCTGGGGTAACAAGAAAGCTTGAAGGCATTTCTTAAATCGAGAAAACAGCAGAATTTTCAACAGCTGGTGCTCCCAAGGACCTATTATATAACTTGAGGGACTGTTATTTGCAATATCCCCCTTAGGCACAATGCAGTGTCCTCCCTGTCTCTGCGGTACTGCTCTCCCTTGTACTCTCCTGGGGAGAACACTCTGCCCCCACCAGTGACTCCTACACTGCAGCACTGCTCTTGTTTCCTCCTGTTCCTTGCATTAACTCTGTTTGAGTGAGTTTATTCACTCACTCACTCATGGGCAAAAGTGAAACAAGGCATTAACTCTAGCCCTCCACAGAGCAACGACTAAACCTCCAGGACAGCAACCTCAGGTCCAGCGACAGAGGGAAAAAGGGGATCCAGGCTTGATGGACACTGGGCAGTACAGGAGAAGGCAGGAACAAAAGCAGAGCCTTTGCTAGGCTCATAAAGGACCTGCCATGGAGATTCTCACTCAGTGCTCCCTCCTGCTTCCAGGGAAGGCTGAGCTGAGGCAGCACGGCCATGCCTTTATTAATGCTCCTTGCATTCCAAGCCTGCTCGTTGCTTTCTGTCCTGTGGGTACAAGCCAACCACGTTCAAGATGTGTAGTCAGGACCTAGGGCCCAAAAGAGGCCTTGTATCTGTCATATTTACAATGATACCCTCTGGAAAACAGGGCTGTCATTTTGAACACTGCTACTGGACATCTGCAATTCCACATAGATTTCAAGAGATCGTTATGGCCACATAACCCATTGCTATTCCATATAAAGTATATTTATTATTTTGCTTTATCTGTTTTCAGTTCTGGCTACTGTTACTCCTAATGGTGAGCAAAAACCAGTTAAGCATTACCAGGGCCACAATTTTCAAGCCTAAGTATCAAATGTCAGGTTCATCTGCTTAGCAGAGAATATCTGTTCAGTATTCAGACATGCTAAATTTTCCTCATTTCTCCCTAGAAACAATAAGGAAAAAATGCCCTGTTTTCAGCTCTCATACACCCTTTTTTTTTAATTTATCAGGGAGGAAGGGGCTCTCACCTCCACTCCTAGCTACAGATGCAATACAGCATCAAAAAAATGGGATTTCCAGTTGGAGGTCTCAAGCCAGCCTCAGTGATTCTCACTGTGCAAGAGAAGAGCATAAAAAGTATCAAAACAAGCTTGAAACAGGGTAACAAGTTATAAAGGTTTCCAACAATTGATCTTTTATATGCATTCCACAGTGTTTGGAAAATGTGCTATTCCATCTACAGCAAAATTTCAATTAGAAGAACCAATCAAGCATTTATTAGCCAGTATCAAAAATGATAATTTGAAAAGTAAGATCAATATCAAAGTTAAATCTTTTTTAAAGACCTTGATCATTAATGGAAAGAAAATCCCTCTCTTATAATAGGACATGTTTATAACATATGTTCAGAATAGATTCCCTTGTTTCAATAACATTTTATGATTTTAAAATTGAAAATCCTCCAATTTATGTTTCTACATTAATAAGACTTTACTGTATCTAACTCCATGATTTTGGACTTTTTTTCTTCTACAAGTCTACCACAGTAATAAAAGAANAATTTGAGGCTATTCTCTAATAATCATCATTGTTGTGACACCTTGCCTGACATAGAGGTATGTGCAGAGAGGGACTCGACTGGGATCTCTTCACTGCCTACAGAATTATTTCCATGAAGTGACTGTCCAAATACACACTGGGTATCAATTCAGAGCTTGGTTTAGAAATTTTCTGCTGATTTAGAGTTTTATGAGATGTGCTTTTGAGGAAGGCAGGAAAGGCTAGATTGACACCTCTTCCTCAGAGCTCCAGAAATGGCCCAACATACTTTGTACCCACAGGACAAGATCTTTAATTGCTCAAAACCTGAGTTTTAAATACGAACTTCTGGCCCTCTGGAGAGAGGCAGATTACAGTCGCAGTACAGTTCCCAACAACCCGGTGGGATCTGAAGGCACAGAAGAAGGATGCCATAGCTCATACAGGATTTCTCTGTTGTGCTGGGCTGGTTTGAGCCCTGAGGTGGTCCTGGTAGCCCACCCAGTGTTTACTGTCCTGTGTCAGCTTCCCACTGTGCCACTCAGTGCTGCATGCTGAGATTTGCACACAGACCAGCACTCCATCAACGTACTCTCCTGAATTTAATATGGAATGACAACTTTCTATATGGCAGATAAAAGCCTGAAAAAGTTCCACTGAAAAAAACAGATTCTTTTCATATCCCTATCCCCCGATTACCACCGAGGAGAATAAAGAAGTTTCCAACCTGGAACCATCTTACATAGGAGGATATATGAAAAGAACATTTTAAAATTGCTCTTGCAACAATGGCGAAACCCTAGCATTAATTTGGCAAAACTTCTTTTCATGCTCCAGTGTCAGAGTACTTGAAATACTTCCTGGGCTTCTCAAATCTCAGTAACAACCTCAGCCCTTGGCTGATCAGAGTGGCTGGTGGCCAGGACAGACAGAGGTGTGCAACAGGCAGGCTGCTTTGCTGCTCAGGCCTGCAGCAGCTGAGCTGGAGAATGAGAAAAGCTCACTGGAAAGGCTGCAGTGCCTCACCACCATTCACCAGGAATGAAAGAGGCATCTGTATTTCTCACAGAGGGGCTGCCTTTTGTGCTGCAGATCAGGTATCACACATCATGTATTACTGTAGCGTGACATATTTAAGAATTCAATAAATTTGAGCTCTGTTTCTGCCACCTTAATCTGTGTTTGGCAGTACCTTTTTCCATTTAAATCACCTCCAACACTGAGGACTTCTGTAACACGACAGAATTACACTCTGCATTCACTGCTTAAATGACAGTGGGCTCAGGTGATGAAAGACATGTCATTTAAACTGCCCTTTTAATCACTGACATCAAAGCTTTTGATCTGAAAGACAACAGTTTTGAAATCTCCAAGTTCATTCCTCTCATTTCTTTTCATGCTCAAATGAACAATCTAACCTGGAAATCATGAACAACCAGCCCCTTTGGATAAAATCCAGAGCGTTGCTGTTTATGGAGGTGGTAGGATCAGATACTACTTGGTGTAACGGTGAAGAAAAACACTCAAGCCCCCAAAATTACTCTGGTGCTACAAAGAACAGATGTTCTTGATGGATGTACTTGTGCAGTGCTGTGCTATTTTGGGGTGCAAAAATCTCTAATATTTTGGTGAAGTGTGTGCCTGCTACAGAAATTGCAAATATTGTATTACTCACTCTTAGCTAGAACTCTTATTCCACTAACAGAAGGGTGATTTTTTTATTATTTTATTTAGTGAGTATTTGACTTCTGGCAGCGCTCTGCTGGAATTTAAAATGCCAAGTTGGCAGCTTTCAGAAAGGGAAATTTCAGTAAGTTGGGATGGTCTCTTTGGGCTCATATTTCTTGCAGTTCTTTTTCCACGTGTCTGTGTCCCTGGCTACCAGCAACAGCTCTTACCTATAGCTTTGTTTCTTATTCTGTGTTTTATTAGCTCTAATTTTTCAACCCTAGCATCATTTTACCCTTCAGGAATGCATTGTGAAGTTCTGCCAGCCTTGATTTTTCCTGAAATGTGTAACAGTAACAGTGTGGTAGGTTCTAGAAAGTGCAGCCCAAAGCTCTGAAATTCTGACTCTCACATAAGTGTCAGGCTGTCCTACACTGCAAGACCACAGCAGTCCAGATCTGCTGGCAGGCACATATCCTCATGCATACTTCCCACAACCTTGGTTAGGTTACACCAACAAGCATTTTGCTTTAGAAAATTCCCTGACAAATCGAGTAATAGCTTTCTTTATGGAAAACAGAATTCCCTTTCTGACAGTGGTATTTTAAAGAACAAGAGCTGAATTAGGCTGCTCTAGAGACAAATCATAGAGACAAATCAATTAGTTGATTTTAGCTGATAATAAAATATCTCTTGAAGTCCTTGAGACCGGACACTTGAAACTACCAGCGATAAAAGCCAGCGTGGAATGATGAGTAAAGGAGATAAAAGTTTGCAGTTCTGATTAATGACTTAGAAGAACCAAGCTGGGTGCAGGTAACTGACTACAGTTTGCTGAGAGGGTGAGCAGAGGGAATCTCCAGCTCTGAGATGGGAATCTCCCACGGTGGGCCAGTTCAGCAGAGGCCACTGCCTGACCAACGCGTTTGGAGCTGACAGAGCCAGGGCACTCACCTTCCATTGACAGCGAAACACAGCTGGCACATCCCGTGCAACACTGCCGTGGCATTCTGTAGAAAACTTGCTATTTTGGGGTTCTCATCCACAGGGCCTTGAACAGACAGGAAACAGCAACACAGCTTGTCCACCAGCCCCATGTTCACCACGTAACTACAAACAGAGGAAAAAGTGTATTACAAAAAATGATTCCACAACAGCTTTGGTAACTTTGCAAAAGAAGTAATTTTTGCTTCTCTGCTATCAACCACTCGAAAAGCAGGTTGTGGTTACTTAAATACTCTTTCTTAAAGGGTTCAATAAAACAATTCCAATTACAATAACTTCAGATCTGGCTCTCTGTGACTATCAGTAGTTTTTGTTACGAGATCTGTCAGTTGTAGAATAATTTGCATTATACTGTGCAAGAAAGATGAGTGTAAATGTTTATTTTAGCATACTGCTAGGAGGACTGCTAGAATGGAATTTTGCCATAGTTAGATGATTTATAATAATCTTGATAGCTCTGCGAAGCACAATTTCTTTTTAGCATGAAGAGGTAAACTCTGCAGAACACACTAATTCAAGAAGACAATGATGTTACCCAGATAATGTTTTACAGCAATACATACCTCATAGCAACCACTGCCCAAATGCTGGGCTTTGTTCCCCTCTTACAAATACACATGCAACATCTCAGGAACCAATAGAATATCAACAACCTTCTACTATCAGTACAGAAGGATCGGGATCAAAAAAACCTCTTCAGGACTCAAATTCAATATATGGAAAACGATGTGGTGACTGTTTTTTTAAACAGAAACTCCTTTCTTTTTTATTAGGGTTGACCAGATCATCATTGTTGATCCTCAGATCACAACTGCTAAAGTTCCTTCTTTGAATTTCTAATAGCTTGGAAACATAGGTCAAAAAAATCTGCTCTTCACCCTTGTACCAAGATCTCCGTCCACAGCAGGTTCTCTCATACTTTGATCATTATCAACTCCACTTAAACTGTGCACAGATGTATTTTTTTCCATGTCACTTTGCTGATATCACCTCACTTCACCTACTTTCCTTTTCTACTGCGACCATCCAGCTTCTCAGACTTCAGCCCATCTCAACCACCATATTCTGCTGACTTAGGTGAGATCAACTCTCTTTGTGGACACAAAGGTCCCACTGTAATCACCTCCCTTTCTTTCCCCTCTAATTTTCTTTGTATTTTCCTCCACTCTTACAAAGTGGGAGAAACCTCTGGTAAAAATCAGAAGAACTGCTGTTTTATCCTGTGCCTCCATCTCATTTAAAAGACGTGGGGAAGCAATTGCCTTCAGACACCAACAAGTGATCCACTGCTCCTACCCTGACTGTCTACACCAACCCTCCTGTTCCTGAGATCACTGTCCCACCAGCTGCTCCTCAGGTCCACTTGGCAGGGATGGCTCTTAGAACAGAGGCTTCCTGAGAAGGGAACACCATTGGCTTTAAGTTCACACCATGACTAGACCATCCTGACTTGACTCAATAGGGAACATTAGTAAATAATATTGATTCTAGTAAATAAAGACTATTGACTAGATAATGCTTCTCACAAAAGCTCACAGAAGTACAACTGTTTATTAAAAATAACTATTCCCTCACAACACGTCCTACAGTCTGATTGTGAAAGAACAGGGGGTTTTGACATTAGGGAAGAAAACCTCATCCTTTTCAGACACCGCCGCTGCTCAAAGACAGATTTCTCTTCAGGGTTAGAAGTGAGACCCTCTGCCCATGTCCACCCTACTGACACAAAGCTTTTGGAAGAAGTGAAGGAATTAAGAATAAAAATACACTGGATATAAAGCAAGAAGTCGAACTAAAGCATGGAAGATTTTTAAAGCTGCTGAAGTACAGCAGTTAAAAACACTTAAAGATCCACAAAGGTTATTAATTGCACCCTCATTGTGCAGGCAAATTTGTCTGTTCTATTTAGCAACATGAAAGGTTACTAGCATCAAGTTTCTTGCAGATTTTGAGCTAAGCAATCCACCTGATCACACAGGTGATAAACAAGTTCTCCTGCATTAGTGGAATAATTCCAGGAACACATCTGGGTGTTAGATACATCACAGTCACAGAGAAATGCTGAGTGCCGGAAAGAGCTCCAAGAAAAAGGAGGGAAGAAGAAGGACTAAATAAAATAGAGCTAATACTGATAGATGGTGGCTCACAAAAAGGCACAACCTTTCTCATGAGCATTCTGTTCCCTAGCAGCATCTCTACAGAGTGACACCTGCGAACTGTGTCCCCTGTCCCCCTCCTTTCCAGCCACACCTGGGCACAGAGCAGCTGCTCTTCTGGCAGAGAGGAAATGGATGAGAGCTTTCAGTCTGCTGGGACTATTCTTCACAGGCACCCCGAGACAACAGGAAGATGCATGGAGCACTCCTCTCCTTGAGGAATTGAGCACACAGACAAGTGGAATGTCAAAGCTCTCTAATCTGTTGCCTCCGTCTCTTTTTACCCATAGGAGCACAGCTGAAATAACCTGGCTACCTCTTTTGAGACCCAGACAGCACAGAGATAATTGGTGTTTATGCATCAGGTCTAATAGTCCCAAATAGAAAAAGAAAAAATTTCAGTGTTCCTCTTTCTTCCCCCATCTTCCTAAAACTCTCACTTAATCAATTCCCCATGACATACGATACAATGACCTGGAGGTGAAAGATTCTCATTAATGACAGAATTTGTCTGTTTTTGACTGGTTTAAAATGTCCTCTCTCTTTTTTTCCTAATTGCACCATTACCTTGTCATCATGCCTTTCATTCCCCATTTATAACTAGATCCCCTAAAGTGCCTCAGGTGAGGGACCTGCTCGGATTCTCATGTCTTTCCTTATCTTGAGGGTCTGCCTGTGCTGGGCCCAGTCAGTGTCAGATGTCTGTTCAGCACAGACCTCCCACCCTCCCATTCATAAATGGGCAGAATACAACATCCTGAAATTTCACACTCTATCAGAACCTGTTTGGGGAGAAGGAGAGTTACATGAGAACATGAAAGTTTTAGAGGTCACTGGTATCTATGACAACTACTTGTTTTGCTTTCCTCCTCCAGATGTCCTCTTTGTCCCCATCAGCATCACACCAGGCTTCGAAATGTCTGAAGGCTCAGTGACATGTTTTCAGTTGCACATAAAGAAGAATTTACTTTCTTCAGAGGGCTGAAGACACACTGGTAACTATTTATACGATAATTTATTGGTAATTATTTATATAGTTTCCCAGTGAAACTATATACTTTTAGCAAGTCTAATATACTTCTGGATATATATTAGTTTCACATATTTAAAATTATGTATGTACTAATATATTTAGGTTCAGCTATTAAAATGCAACTACGTGATAAGACTCTAGGAATGACTGGGTGATTTTTATATTAGGAAATGTATGTTTTATGACAAGCTTATATGAATGCATGTATGACATGAGAGACCACAGGCAATGGGCACACATGGCTGGCATAGAGAACCGAGAGAAAAATATATGGAAGCTGGCTCCTAGGTAATCAGGAGAGAAAATCAATGGAAAGGACACAAAACCAAGTCCAAAAAAAAAAAAAA
>WAAG01074436.1:22122-42658 GCA_013390105.1 Tichodroma muraria
TTACTTTGTCTGCAGCTTTTTGAAGAACATTTTTAATTGTGAATATAGTATTTCAATAATCTTGACTTTCCACACAAACTACTCTCATGGCATTAAGGTTAAATCAGTTTGTTCCTCTCTTAAATCAATGCAATTCGCTTTCTCTCACATAAAGTACAATTCGAAAAGTTTCATTATCTTTTTTAAAACCTGATTAGGTCTTGGACTCTGCTGCTGAAGGCTTCCACTTGTGAGGATTTACTCTTCACTTCCTGTAATATCTTCAGTGCAGTAGAGTGGTTGTTTCCATCTGGGAAGCTGGATATTAGACATCTGAAAATCACAGCAGTTACCCTCAGAAGTCCTGTTGTTAAACCTTCAAACACCTGCTTATTTACACTTCTGCCTGCAGTAGCATTATGGTCATCAGGAACACTAACCTAAGAAAAGAGAAAAAAACAAAACCAACCAGAATTCAGTAAAACTAAACGAAGTTTGTAGAGAAACATTTACAAATTTGCACAGGCCTACACCAGAAGTAATAATAAAGTAACATTCTAGCAGCGCTGAACGTTAAACCATTAAACCATTTCAGGTACAAGGTAAGGTAAAGCACATAATCCAAGCTGGACCAGAATAAATCAAGTCAAAAGAATGCAGTGTCTGAGAACCCAGGAAGCTTGATAGCAGCAGAGTATGTCATTAGCATGATTGTGTTCTTGTGCATAAAACACCACCAGTGACCACTGCACTTGTCCATCAGAGGTCACCCACCTGTCAATCATGTCAGAAGCACAACACCCAGTTCTCTCTGAGCAGACCCAGAGGAATCTCATTTTTCTACATCATTTAACTAGAGCCCACTCCTAAAAAGGTGAAGTTGAGCTGTACAACATGTAAATCTGAAGACAGATCTATATGCAGGATACAGATCTGGAAGGAAATCCTCATGGCGAGGAGAATTTTTTAAAAATTCATTTAATTTTTCCATTTCTGCCGTCCAAGGTAATTTATCCAGCTGAAACCCTGCCCTCTTACAATCAAACAGTAAGGGGGGTGCGTGTGAAGTCCCGCAGTGCTCGAGGCAGACCCTGGCTCGGGGCTCCTGGAACATCCCCCAGGGCTGATGCTGCTGGGCCAAACCCCACATCCCTCCGTGGAGCCTCTGCTCTGCCATGGCCTGAGGGCTGACACAGGAATTAGGGATCAATACTGGCTGAAATGTCATTTTCCTTCCAGGTTAAAATCATTTACACTCAATATATGCAAGCGAGGCCAGAGAAAAGCATTCCTCCTCGTGTAGGTATCAGGAGGGATTGGGTAACACTTGGTGACAAAGAACAACATGCACATTTCTTTATTATTCATTAGCTCTGAGCCTTGTGCTGGTACTTAAAACTCATTGTAATGGTCTCTTTCTGGTGCTGAGCCAAGAGAGCAAGTGAGAAGCCTTTAGCTGCTTATTCAAGTTCAATAGGAGAAATAATGCTACGTTGCTGCAGTAACATTTGTTGACTAAAATAATTCATGCCTAATGATACCAATTGCTCCCTGAAACAGATGGATTGAGCTTTGCAACGTGTAAACCAACTTAAATGTGGCGACTTTGTGCTCAGAATATTAAGTTTTAAAAATGGCTAACAAATGCTACTTACTGCTTTTTTTTCACCTTAGATAAAAAAAATATATGTGCTATTTCTTAAAAGATTTAATAATATCTTGCAGCAGAGCCTTTGGTTTGCTGTAATGAACAGTGGATCATGTCTGTTTTTGTCTTCCAGTTCAATGTACACAAGAGAAATATATATTCTAAGCATGCAGTCCTTAACTATAAAAGTTCATGCTTTAAAATAAAACTACTCTTCCTAATTTGTAAAATAAATATATCTGGCACTTACTAGAGTCATTTATTGCAGAGTTTATTTTTCGTGTTCCATTTTTTTGGAAAACGCGTGTGTGTTAATTAATATAAAGTGAGAACAAATGTGGGTTTTTACACAGTGTTATGTCAAACAAGAGACAGAAGGAAATACTGCTTGACAGAAAAAGGTAAATTTGAACTTAATTCCTTGAAGAGTCTCCTTTTATACTAACTCAAATGAGTGACAACAGATCACCTCTTTTACCGAGGAAATAATTAATGGGATAGTATGAAAAGTGTGCTGAGATTTATGTTCAAAATTAATTGGTGTGCTTGCAGAGGCAAAATTAATTGGGGTGCTTGCTTGTTGATTATTCTATCAAGCAAGGGGGTAGGAAATCTTAAGATTTAATAGCGTAATTATGAAAGCTTTCAAGCTCTGATTTCTTTGTGTTGATTACACGAGGAGTTAGTGATATTCAGAGAAACTGTGTTGAACATGGGCTCTGGATGGGTAAATGTCACAACATTCCACATTCCTGAAGTTTAACAGGTTTAACAGTTCATATGACACAAATCTACAGGTGTGATTACATATTTAAACTGATCTGTTGTTAAATCACAATGGAAAACCAGGAAATATGTAACCACTGTCCAAACATCTGACACATCCAACATCTCAATGCTATTTTAGCTTTTCTGATGGTTGACTTCGCTGGGCCTAATCAAGACTGCTACTTTCTTCAAGTCAGTTCTTGAACTGGAACACTCTGGTGACCTGACTCTCAGCTCTGGTACGGTCTCCATACAGGTGATAAACTATTCCTTAGAGAATTCCCCCTGTGCAGGTTCCCATGCTCGTGCAGAGCTGCCACAAGCTCTTCAGCTCTGCCCAGAGCTTGGGCATCTTGTAAGATCTTGGGCTTAATCCTGTAAGATGCTGCACAATATGGCCCCAATCCAGTAAAGCACTTAGGCACATATTTAATATAGCTGAAAATGCTCCTCTGTTCTGACTCATGTCACCAAAATACCTCTGCAGATCAGAGCATGTTCTCCTTCTGTGCTAACAAAAAACACCAAACAATTTCCAGCTAGCAATGCAGAGGTCCAGCACTGACAACTCATTCATATTTTTATTTCATAAAAGGCATAGTCCTCCACAGCCATGAAGAATTTTAAATGTAGAGCTGGGAAACCTAAATGGAAAGACTTCAGACCTTTAGAAGCACACAATTTCTCTGTATTCGGTCAATTATTTCCTAACATTCTCCCATTAGCAACAGTGATTTTGTGCTTTTTGCACATGTAGTCATCGGGCTTGCCTCAAAAACATTCTGAAAAGTACATCTCAGAAGCCTCAGTAGGATGCCAGACTTTCTATGCAGTAACTAGTGAAGCAAAGAAATGGAAATGGCTCAGGAAGCGCATGGGCTTGAGATGGTGCAGGTGAAGGTTTCAATCTTAAATTCCCTACCCCTAAACATTTCAGCATGTCATTACCTCTCCTACTCCAGCCCTGTTCCATGATTTACTACTCTCCACATGGGCTTGTTATTAGGGACTGAGGGAACTGTCAGTGCCACACAGCTGAACCCTGTGGAGACACATGTAATTTCAAAATGGACTAGAAGAGCCCAGCAGCACAGATGTGCTTTGGATTTCACAGTTCTTACCATCATCAGTGCTAACATGGAGCTCCTTATTTGATGCAGCACGGAAGATTAAAAAAACTGATCACAAATGGTGAAGAAACTGCAATAGGATGTTTACTGTCATTCTGAAGAACCCAAATTAAATGGCATCACATTCCAGGCAAGAAGTGGAGGAGAAAAATAACTTTCCTGTGACTAGGTAGCCAGACAGACTTAAACCCAGTAAAATTTCATAGGCCACTTACTTAAAATATGGTCCAAATTTAAGCACTGTATTTTGGAGAAGAAAAAAGTAACCAACAACTGGGTTTTGATCCCTACATTTGTTTGATGGCTACTTCACCTAATGTCCATTGCACATTCACTAACGATGTCTCACAATTTTCAGATGCACATTTTCAGATTTCACATTTAAAGATTGCCTCAAAAAATGACCACAGCGATCTGTCATGGTATCACAGAGACAGGTATGGTTTAAGTGTATGGCTTCTCAGATATCTTTGGGGAAAGTACATGAGAGCTGTCACTTGACTGGAAATAAAATCCCCAAAATATGAAACGATCCTTACATGCTTATAGCTCCATTAATTACTTGGTTTTGTTGGTATGAAACCTTCTACAACAGACAACTAGAAAAGCTGCAATTATTCTGCAGCTATCTTCTGGCTACAGTAGACAAAGAAGAGAAGAAACAGCAGCAAATAAGTGAAACTCCAACTGCAGCACAAGACCCATATGAATGTAGGTGGGAAGGTTTGATCCATTAATCATGGAAATCAGGAAACACCCCTGCTGTCCTCAACAGACAGTGATTTAGGCATTACCTGAGCTAAGGAGGCTGAGGAAGGTAACAGGGTAAGTCAGGCTACAGAAGGTTTCCTACCAGTCCTTTCAGGCAGGAGGTAAAAAAAGGTCTAAACAGGACACTTCAAACTATTAACCTGGACAGGCTGGATGTCACACACACACACACACACACACACACACACACACACAAAAAAAACCCAAACCAAAACTAAATCCACACGAAACTGGTTGGAAATAAGGTTCATACTGGATGTATTCAAGAGTACATTGAAATGCTTCTCAAGACAGTACTGTTTCTGTGTTCAGCAAATATTGGTGTACTTGTTTGATAATTTGTTAAAACCTTGCAAATATACATTCTCATTTATTACTCCTAGTAATACTCTGGGCTTTATTTTCCAACAGTAAGTGGAAATACACATGACATGGGCAAAGGCTGCATCACACAGCTTATCCAGCCAGGAAAAGGGGAGGCAGTTAAAAGTCTCTGGGGGTATATTTTAGTATTTTGGTATTTGGAGCTGCTCTCGGTTTGTACATTTCTTTTTTGTAAAAAAAAAAGAAAAATTCAAACTTGATCTGATTTATTATATTTTCAAGAGAGAAAAATCAGGGTTAGAAAAGCAGCACTGTTTTTGGGTTTTGTACTCAAATATGCACTTCATGGAACTATGAAGATATCCCAGTTTAAGGGCCAATTCTGCATGAAGAGAACATAAGAGACTTTCTGTATAGGAAAGAAAAGTCCACTGTGGATCATGGGAAAGATTAAGCTTTAATTACAGTTTTGCTGCAGTTCAAGGGTAGTATTTGGCAACAGACTGAAAAGGGCTCTAAGCGCAGTAAATTTTCCTTCTGTAGCATCTCTGAGCTCTAGGTGGCCAGCTCTGCCTAAGCAATCCCCTCTGTGCTCTTTCAGGAAACTGCAGGTCGCTCTGCAGCGCTGCCCTGCGAGCAGGGCAGGGCTTGGGCAGCGGAGCGAGCCCTGTGGCTGCGGAGGGGCTGGAGGGTGGCCGGGGCCGCCTTTCACTGAGCGCTGGAACGCCAGAGCCGCACTCCTCCCGCAGATCCGGGCTTGGGCAGCGGAGCGAGCCCTGTGGCTGCGGAGGGGCTGGAGGGTGGCCGGGGCCGCCTTTCACTGAGCGCTGGAACGCCAGAGCCGCACTCCTCCCGCAGATCCGGGCTTGGGCAGCGGAGCGAGCCCTGTGGCTGCGGAGGGGCTGGAGGGTGGCCGGGGCCGCCTTTCACTGAGCGCTGGAACGCCAGAGCCGCACTCCTCCCGCAGATCCGGGCTTGGGCAGCGGAGCGAGCCCTGTGGCTGCGGAGGGGCTGGAGGGTGGCCGGGGCCGCCTTTCACTGAGCGCTGGAACGCCAGAGCCGCACTCCTCCCGCAGATCCGCGGGAAGCACCGGCCGGCGGCTGCCCGCAGGCCGCAGCTGGGTTTTTTCTTTGTGTCGAAGAACTCGGATTATCTTTTTAAAGTGTTCCTCAACGGTCCTATGGCTTGTTGATTCTAACAGCGGCGCTTAAATTATTAAAAGTATGTACATAACTTTTCAATTAACAAACTGCTTGGCTCATGAAAATACATACACACAATTTATAAGTAAAAAAACCAGGACTAAATATCTTATGATGAGCAGGTCACTATGAATTAAAAATGAGTTTTCAAATAAAATATTTAATGACATTTCAAATTAAATGAAACATTGGAAAATTCAAACTTTCATTGCTAAAGAGTCCTATTTAAGCACTTCAGCAAATCAGACTCTGGCAATGTATTGACCTGACTTACATTCCTGACACTGAAACAAATAAGAATCAAACACACAGAGACAACTCATCATAGTCTATACTTTAAATATTCCTATAGCGTGATTTAAAGAAAACAACCTCAGAAAAAGACAGAACAATATCCACTCACAGGGCTCCTGGTACACATGCTTTTGCAGAAGTTAGTAGTAGAAGCAAATACATCAATTTTTACATAGTATAGTAGATATAGCCATCAAATACAAACAACAAATGAATTTTATTCTTTCAAGCCTTTATTCTTATTTATCTCCTGGTGTTCTTATACTCCAAGTACTGTAACATGTTTGTGAAGCATCCAAGAATTTCCAAATTAAAAAAGGTATTTTACCTACCGTAAACTGGTGTATCAACAGGTCCATCAGAAAAGTGATCTTGTTACTAAAGAGAACATAGGTGCAGTTTTCTATGCAGTTGCTGCAGGTGAGGCTGTAAACATTTACTGTACTGCACAGTGACCTACAAAGTGAGAAGGGAAGAAAAATTAGAATTTTACTTTCTTCAGTAAATTAAAAGCAAATAAATGGCAGCACATCAAAAAACAAGCTTGCAGGAATTCACATTCATTTTCTTTAACTTGGGATTCCAAACAAAACTAATACCTTAAATGAAATCAAATTAAATAACTTCAAAAGAGTAAAGATATACTTCTAAGAAGCCATGCACTCTATGGGTACTGGACTCTCACGTATTCAAAATTCTGACCAAAACTGATAGAGAGCATCAGCCAATTTCATCACTTGGATAGGTAATATTTCTTTGTGTGTGGCTTACAGCTACAGCACACAATGAACTCTTTCCTGGCAGGAGCTTCAAGCCCTGTGTGAAGTATTCCACAGCAACTCCCAGGACAGCAGGGCCAGCTTTAGAGAGAAGCTGCCAGCAGTGCCTGTGATGACCAAGGAACTGGCAAAGCCAGCAGGTGGAAGGCCTGGCCCAGAAGCTCTGGTGCCACTTTGTCAGGCACTCCTCACAGAGCCTGCAGTTCTGACGTGCAGCTCCAGCAGCACTGGGGAGCCCCACCTGTGGAGGGGACAGGGGACAGCTTTGCAATGGGAGCAACACAAAGTGCAAGCACACGCACAGCTGCTCTCTGCACCACGGGCAGTGACTGCCATCAGCTCCAACTAAAGTGCTCCTCTCAAAACAGGGAAGCTGGGACCAGTCCTAGAGAATATTCTCACAAAGCTTAATCTTACCGAAGAGAACCCTATTTCAGAATAAACAAAAAGTTCGTTTCTTGAGCTTTGCTTCCTACAAAGCCATCACTGTCACTTCACAAACATGCACGCAGACACGCAACACAAACGCATCGTAAATACATCCAATAATAAACAGAGATGGCTAGACATTCAAGCTGTTTCTCTAAAGTAAACCAAAATAAAAAGAACTTTTACTTTGTTGAGTTTTTCTCAACATGCAAAAAAATGTGACTAAATTCAAGTCAGCTCCAAAGAAGAAAATAAATTATGAGCACTGTTGAAAGGTTGTACAAAAGTGGGACTGCAACAAACATCAAGTTAATTCACCGAAATCATCAAAGCTGGTATTTAAGAGAACAAGCTGCAGACTAATTCAACATACCTCTGGAGCTGAGTTTTATGCTTTATCTTTCTTCTAAAATACTTTTTGAAACAACAAAATTATTTACACAATGAGGACTGTGGCTTTACTGATGCTAGGCTCATTGCTGAGGCATCTGGTCACTTACTCAGCCTGGCTCCCCAGAGCTGAAATGGAAGCCTCTCACATACATACACTGCATTTCTCAAGCAAAAGAAAGCTAAAAATGCTCGGAGGCCACAAAAAGTGGACAAAAGTTTTTCATTTGGCTGGATTGTCTGCTCTTCAGCTGGAGAATTTACAAAAGAAGTGAATAAACTTTTATATTTTCCCTCCTTTTCTGAGTATCACCATTTTATCAGCTATATTAATTTAACTGTACTGGTTATTAATTTTACTCTACTGCCTAATTAAATCAATTTCAATCTGCAGCTTACATGACATGAAAACAATATTAAATAATTACTTATTGACAAAAGGCAGGTTAATTTTCATCTATTTCACCTAATTTTTACCCTACAAGGATAACACCTAGAGAGAATTGAAGCACCATGCTTCACATGCATTTTTACAAATCTGTCCTGCAACACTATTCTCTCTTCCTCTCCTAACTACATAAGGGGGTTTAGTTCCCTTCTCTCAGTAATGCTGAAAAATATTTTCATTAGGCACCTCCTTCTACCTTTCCTGAAGATTATTCCCTTGTGTAGGTATGTTTAGAGGGGGAGAGAGAAGAAACTATATTGGTAGTCTCTATTTTCTGTGGAGAAGGTGCTTTAAATCAGCTTCTGTCATTTTATCAGCTATTCTAAAATAAACATCAATTCTATTTAAATATAAACATTATAATTCATCCAAAGTGTCAAATATGAACTTTTAGGTTAATTCTGACAGCATTTCAGAGTTCTGAGGTGATTTAGCTAATTCACTGCAATAAATGCTTTTTGATATATGGGATTCCTAATGCCTAAGAGGATCATTTATTTTACACTTGAAAACACAAAAACTTCCCACTTTATCTAAAGACCAAATTCCACTGTAAGAATGCATCACGCTTTTGTATTTCCCAAGTGAACCTCACGTCACAAAGAGTTCTGGCGTTTCCAGAGCCTCCGATAATGCATTTGAAAAGGTGCTGGAAGCAAATGGATGTCAAATGAATTTTTCACAACAATAAAGAGGGTTCATTTAATTGATACCATCAGCTTGCTACCAGCAGCTCGTCGGAACACATTCTGATCACGGTGAGCGCTCGGCTCCGCCTCGGCTCCACGGCCTGCCTGGAATTCAGCACCGGGAGTGTCAGCACAGAAGTGTCCCCAGGTGGTTGGCAGTGTTAAATGGCAGATTAGAGACAGCACAACTAATTTCTTTACTTTAATCTTATTAAGAGAACAACAGCTGTCAACTGTCACCATTTCTGCACAAGGCCGTGAGACAAGCGAGGGGCTGCGAACAGCAGAGCCACAATTTTATTTAACCTCACCTTAAACTCACGGAGATGAAAAACCCGACGCATTTCCTACCATTTTCTTCCCTTTTGGAAGAAAATAACTGCTCTGAATTCCAAAGGTGCTGCCTCCAGAGATCCCAGAGCCAGCTGAAGGCCTGGAGCAGGAGGCTCTGCAAAGCAGGTGGTTATTGATTACCGATGTTGCTCTAAACTTCCTATCACACCCACAAATCAGCTTTCCAGCTCTGGCCTCAGCACGTTCACTCCACCCCATGGCCAGGCTGCCCTCGGATGTAAGGCTTTCCTCCAGAGCAAATCCAATTATAAAAACCTCCTTATGGTACACAAGCTTGGAGCCAAAAAAGAAATCTGTCTTTAAACTAGACAAAAATACGCATCTGCATGTTATGTTTATTTTACATGAGTAAGAAGGAGGAGGAGTGGAGGATTCAGTTTAATCAAGCTAGATCCCAACAGTTTCTATGTCTGCACGTGATTTTTTTTTTTAATGTTAGCTCATCTTCATTTCCTCAATTTGCCTGATATAAACTAGTTGACAAACTTCAACTTTTATTAAAAATACTGAGGCATTAACAGTATGCAACCATGGAAAACTAATCCATGATAGTGCACCAGGATACAGAGGCAAGAACTCAACTTTTGCTTTACAAAAACCAGGGCATCATCAACATATAAAAATTCACCTACGTCAAGTGTAAAGCCCTTCCCTTTCTTACAACTTCTGATGTTACAAATGAACGTACTTAGATTATCAGTGAATAACCCTAAAAGCTCAGTTTGGCAGTGCAATAATACAAAACTAAATGTTATCAAATTTAGGATGTGTTAATTCAGTAGAAAACTGCTCACTTTGAACCAGTTTGAATATTATGCAGCACTCTGATGGGGAAGGGGATCAGTATTTTCATATATATAAATTCTTTGATTGATATATATATATATCTCAGCAATTATCTGCTGAGCTGCAAAGAAGTGGGAGGTGAAATATAACTGAAAAATGGTGCACAGAATGGCTGTAGAGTGGAATGGGTAAGGAACCATCAAGGTAAGAATAAGGATTGTAACAACAATGAAACAGCATGAACAGCAACACTGCAGCTTAAGAATTGTATGCTCCTAAACCCAAGCAAAAATTACAGAAAAGAAACTATAAAACCAGCTCTTAGTTCGAAATAGTTCTTACTGAAAAATGTCATTTGTATCAATGCTATCCAAAATATTATGGGGCACTAATTTCTTCTTTCTATGCACGTAATTATGGTTTGATCTTTTTTACCCTGATAGTACTTGCTTTAAATAAATGATTCAAGAAACTGTATGAAAATAGAAGATACGCTAAAATTGACTTCAATCCCATCTTAACTTGTAGCAAAAGCCCACCTTTGGTCCTTAAACAACTACTGCCAATTTCTCTTTTAAAATACTCGCCACTCAAGGAAGTCAAAGCATTTCCCAAACGTTAATTAAACAAACCCTACAAGCCTCATTTGTTAGCAGGTTCGTTACCAACATGTCATGATAAATGAGTTGCACACTGCAAGGCAACCCAGGGGATGAGACTCATCTGCTCTTCATCTGAAGGCATTACACTGTTTCGCTGTGCAGCTCCCATTTGCTTTTCTGTAGAAGTCTAAGAAGAATATCTTAGGGTTCTGAAACCTTCACAAATTCTGCTGGGTCTTATTTTGTGGAGAAGTGGACAAATCCTGGAAAACTACAAAATGCTGCTTTGAGAAGTAATACGGCTGGACATTAATTTTTATGTTAACACCAAAAATAAAACTTATTATACCCCACTGCTTTCTCTTTCCCTTTTCCGGTGATTTATTTGAGGGGGAGAAAAACTGCCCCAACACCAAATGCATCATCTGTCTCTTAAATGTCACATCTTCCTCACAGTATTTCCCATCCTGCTGCTCTGACTACCGAGCTGGACAGTGGTACAAAACAACAGGCATATTGTTAAATCTTCTGATAATAAAGCTTTATCTTGTAGACACGGGATTAAAGTTCTGAGCTGCACCATACAGCCAGGATTTTGGGGAAAGAGAGATGTAGATAATAGCCCATGTAATCTCCTCACCTACTTGTAAATAGCTTATCTTCATCACAAAGCAACAGAAATTCCCAATTTAAGAGGAGTAGAAATGGTTAAACATTGCAAGAACCCACAAGAAATCTGAAGTACAGTAGTGTCCTTTAGCAAAGCATATTTGGCTGGGGGAAGAGTGGAGGGCAATTCATGAAAGGTCTTCAATCAACTTCTCTTCTCAGGGCTTTGCTTTGTCTTTCAACAGGGAAAACTGCTGCTTCACCGGATTCAAAGTTCAAGAAAACAGGATGTAAATGACATTTGCAAAAAAGAAAGAAAAGTAACTTCAAACCTGTTTCAACATTAAGTGAGAAATGTGATCTGAATTTTCTTCCTCGTTTAAAGAATTAAATATATTCTATGATTGCCCTTGGTTTTGAACCTCCCTCAAACACTCTGCATGTGAAAAATTTCTTAAATCCTTTCTGTGAGATTATACCAATACCCATGAATATGGTTTGTGCCTCGTTCAAACTGCTCATAGAAAGTCCCACCCTCTGGAACTATTGCTTGCTCTCGACAGCCGAGGTGCAGATTCTGCACAGAATATTCTTCTCCACCAAAAAGGCTACAGAAATACCAACAGAGGAGGCTCTGCACCCCATGCAGCAAAATCAAGTTCCTTGGGCCACTTCCAGCAGACTCCAGACTCTCTCAGACCAACCCTGCAAGAGCAGTTTGCTTTAGAGAGCAGGATCCTGTGTCAAATTACGTGCAAGCTGATGGATAACTTCCCAACTTCCATACTTCCAGGTGCCTACAAACTGGAGACTGCAACTTGCTGTGAAGTTGAATGAAATGCTGTATTTAAGGAGTGGAATAAAGTTCTTCAGAGGATGTTTTTAACATACAATGCTCTCAGAACAGTTTATACTGATCTCTTTTCTGCCCCCGTGTTTCCTTCGGAAATACGGCTAGTGGGAAATCTGTGTTAATAAAACAATGTTTAGAGAATTTTTCAAAGACGCAAAAACTCTTTTTATAATTCAGTCATGAATTATATGGAATGTTCAGTCATGAACAGGCTCAGGAATCTGGGTGACCACCGGTCTGAAAAGGGTATGAGATAGACAGTGACTGTCAGAGAGAGGAGAATCTCTGATCAGCTCTTTGGATGTGATTTCTGTTACACAAATGTGGCTGGCATATGGGGCTTTATTTACCAGCACACAAACTCCTTCGAGACCCAATACATCCTCAAACTGCCTCACAAACTTCAAACACAATGTTTTCAGTAAAGTAAACACAGTGCTCTCAAACCTTCTCCGCAAAGGTTACCGAAGCAAGACTATTCTTAAAAGGAAAGAACAAAAATCGAAGATGTACAGAACGTACACGCTCTAAGAATTTAAAGCTCAGTTTAAACTAGGCTTTCTGTGGGTACTCAGTGCAATCCCGTCCCTTGTGAAGTTTATCCCACATTGATAACTCAAAATTAGAGACTCTACAAATGAAGAAGCCCCAGGGCTGTCCCTGAGCTGCTCAACATAGGCGCAACTCAAGATTGCTCACCAGTGGAGCTGGCTGGACCTGCAGCAAGTGCATTTGGCACAACTGCAAAGGCAGAAATTTTATTTATTATCTTAAAAGTGCAAAGTCAAGGTATTTAAAAATGTTTTTTCCTTAGGGCTCTTTCTTGGCACTTCAGACTTATGACGCATAACATGTTATCAGCTAGTTTTAATCCAAACTCTCACACTGCAATGCCTGAATTACAATTATACCAATATTACAAAATATCTACAAATGATGGCAATTGTACACACCAGGGTATCTTGTGTTTGTACTAAAACCACGCCCAGCTGTGCTCTGAAAGCACCTGTGTGCTTTTGACTGTATAAAACCTACAGTTAGAGATTAGGGAAAAGAGCATGCTTTTGAATTACCAGTTTTTGCAGGAATTCTGTTTAGTCGCCACCTTCTTTTTTAGGGATTAGACATTTAAACCCTTCCATTCTCCCGTTCTGCAAAGAGGAATTTCTTTAATCCACAAGAATTTTGATTTACCTGTCTGTAGGAGCCCTTTCAGCTAGCAGTATCTTACAACTATTTAATTTTAAAAGTAGACAGATTCCAGTGAATTACAACCCTTTAAAAATTCCACTGCTTCCCACTAGAGATCTCTGCAGACTGACTTCAAAAGATACATATCTGCTCCTCTGTTAAACACAGTTTTGTCTTTTCTCTTTTTATACTATTAGCTGCTGCTCAGATTTGTCACAGCTCAAAATAAAACCAGCATGCTAGGAAACCAGAGGGTGAGTGGAAACATCTTTCACCTTCCACGGCATAGAGAACAGCACGGTTTCTTGCTCTGAAGTCCAACACAGGACTAGGAGAAGAAGCAGCAGTGAAGCAGAGGATCTGAAATGAATATTCCCATGACTCTAAGTGCAGGTGAAGGACCCATTATACTCACTTAAAGGGAACCCGGGCAGCTGCATTCAGGTTGGTGGGAGAAGTCACCAGCTGAAGGACATTTTCAAGAGCAGTCAGTCCTCCTGCAGCGCGGAATGCAATCTTATCTGCTGTGTTCTGAAGAAACAAACACAGAAGAGAGCCAACAAAAATCAAAGAAATGTCTACATAAAGGGCACATCTGACAGCTGTGGATTCTGTCAATGTAGAAAGTCCTTAATACACTTATTTATCATGTTGGACACCTTTGAAAAAGAGCACTTTTTCACTGCTCATGCACAAGGAAGAGAACTTCCTAGAACAGGAGTTGAAACTCTCAGGTGTTATTTTTTTCATTTATCATATATACATACCCAGTATACTACACAGGTAATACACTTGAATACCATATTTTCTGTAAGGACATACAATTTTAGGGACTTTAATGAAGTTCATCTTTACCTGCTGCTGTTCTCTTCGGAGCTATGCTGCTTTGTATGATTTTAAAAATACAGGCAGTCTCTAGATGGGTACTTCCTCCTTTTTATAAACTTTTCCAACAGAAGACAACCTCCAGGCCTGGTTTGTAAATATGGATAAAATAGCCTAGGCAGACCTCCTCTCGGAGGTATCCATTTGGAACTTGCACACAGCAGAATTTTACACTTCAATACCATCTTAGAGATGAATTACCATTCTCAGAGTTTGCAAGTGACGCGGGTCTTGCTGCAGCAGATCCAGTATTTTAGAACTTACACTCTTTTCCTATCCTGCAAAACTGGTTTAATCTCCTCTGTTTACAATAAAGCAAGTAAAATCTTCTCATTCTCTACTTCTAAGCTGCTAATTTTGTACTGTTTATTGGCAGTTTGTATTTGATCACCTTGATTTTGTCAATGACGATGATGACGATATTTGGTTAATAAGAAATAATTTCTTTTTTCCCCCCAGTGTTGCAAGCACTTCACACATGGGGGAAAAAAAGAGGAATCCTCTATAAACATGATTATTATTAGTCTGTAAAGAATGCATCTACTGTAACAGACTACATAACAGAAAAAGCTCCTAGTGACTGACAATAAAATACTTATTTTAAAAACTAGAAAAATAATTAAGCAGCTGTAGTGTGATTTAGATGGGTAGCATTTTCCCCTGTGAAATCAGACATTACACACAGAAGTACATATCTTACTTTTTATTTAAATCACGTAACTTTCTTTCCATTAAGTTTCGTTCAAGCAAACAGTAATATTGTATTTAACTTACAAGCTACAAAGAAACTGTTCACAGAAGTCACATATTCAAAAAGGAAGAAATTTCCACAGTTAATATGAACTGCATTTAGATTTTTAGACAACCAGAAGATTTACCTTCCAAGGGATAACTGGCTTCAAATAAGTGGAAATCTGTGTGCCAATTCACCCAGCAATTAAGAAAATCAGTGATTTCCTACAGACCAGCTGATAAGTAGAATTTCTAACAGTTAATTTTAGCCCAGTGAGCCCAGTAAGTGTGTCTTAACTGCAGAGTTATTTTTGAGTTTCACTCATATATTCTTCCTCTGCTTCCTCTTCCTCCCATCTAAAAAAAAAATCTCAAACCCCTGCCTCCTTAAGCTCCCTTGGCTCCCAATAACACTTTCCACTGACTCCTGGTAGAGCCATAAAGAAAAGACCCAAACAGCGAAGAAACAGTCCTGCCATAAATTGTCATTATTGACTTCAGCTGAGCACCTTGGCTCGCAGCCTGTTCTCAAACCTTCTGCCCTGCTCCCCCAGTACTGCAGCACCCCAGACAGAGCCCAGGTCTCTCTACCTTCCCCTGGCTGCTTCAGCTGAGAGCGTGCCGGGTGCCACCGCTGATTTATCCGCCACTGCTCCCCCAGCCCCAAACGTGCCAGCACTTGCCACTTCTCACTTCCCCTCTTTCTTCATGGGAGATTATGCCACAACCTATTAGCTCTTGTGGCAAGAAGCCTTTCCTGTCATTCACACCAAATATGCCCTTTCTCTATTTCATCCCATTACTCTGAGTTACATCCGATTTATTGTGTTCATTTTGTTTGTCCCCTCAGCAACTGCTCCATTCTTCAACTCGTACACTGCTTCCTTTTCCTACTTGGCTTGTTTCTTAACTCTATATTCTGTTTGATGCTAAACTCCACCTTTAATATTTTTTCATGTGAACTTCTCTTATCTGTTATTTTTTTTTTTCAGAACTCCTCTTTTCTCCAAAAATACCCGGTAATGAAGTGTCCAGAAAGGAACTTCCCCCAGTCCCAAATCAGTTGCTAGAGCAACACTGAAAGAAGCAACTTCTTCCTCTTCTGAGAGGAGGTTTTCACATATCTATTTTAAAAACATATAAATCTTCTGAAGCTGTTTCATTTCCTATGGGCTCTCCTTCCATTTCAATCTGGAGCATCCCTTGTTTGAGAGACAAACTTATCAGAGTGTCTGGTTCACTTTTGTCTAATACTTTACTAAAATACTAAGTAATTTAATCTAATACTTTACTAAAATAATAAGTATTTAGTCTACTTGTTAAAATACAAATTTGCACTCTAAAAACTTCTGTTACTACTACAGTTTTCTACCAAGCAGAAGGGAGTCTGTAATTTCTTCTGATTTTATATGGTTTAGCTATATGCCCCATCACTCCTCTTTCTAGATTACCTATAAAAATTCATCAGCATTTTGATGCTTATGAATGAAAATAAATCCCTAATGATGTGCATGGAAGAGAGGGAGAAGCTTCAGTAAAAGGAAGATACAACCAACAGCAAAGCCGGGGAAAATCCATGAGAACAGTATTTGTTACCTGTGCTCACAGAGGTCTGCAAAACTGCCATGTAGGGATACGTGGCTTTTAGCACATTTAATATATTTCTTTCCAGTGATTCTTCTAAGATGGGGAAGTCCCAGGGCTTCTAATCCATGCAATTTTGATGCTGAAGTAGCTGCTGGTACTGGCACATGTGAACGACCTTGGTCCCCACCCAAGTGTCCAGCTCTCAGGAATCCCAGGATCAGGCACAGCTCCTGGAGCTTGGCCACGGCAGCTGAAAGGAAAACGTGCCCTGACCACAGAGGAGCAGAAGAATCACTGAATGCTGCGCTGCTGACATTTGCAGGGTGAACACCATGGGACTGGGGGAAACACTGGAAAAAGAAATTGTCCCTCAGCCACCAAGACCTCGTACTGGCAAGCTGTCATACAGAAATCTCCCCAGTGCTGAAACAAATTGCCATTCTATCTCTGAAGCAGCCAAATCACACCAAATTATTTTAAAATATGTCTGAATTAATTTCTACCTGAGGCAATTTTCAAATTCTAAGTATTTTTATATTCATCTAAAGAAATCTTTATTGGATCATAAAAATACGTGAGCGAGACATCCAATTTGTCTTTCTCTCAAAAAAGAACTAATATCCTTGAAAATATGGTGTCCTGCAGTGCTAAAGCTTTGCATTAGCTGATACATACTGTAACAGGAATTCAAAATGTGGACTGAGGCATCTCAGTTACTCAGAGCCCTTGCTCACATGCTTTTCTTACTTAAATTTTAAATTGATCCCTGCCTGAATCTGTGTCAGAATGAAAGACTCTTTCAGGTAACTACAACTTTTACTCTGGTGGCACCCAAAGCTCTGAGCAGATTAGGCACCGTGTGAGTATGAAAAATTATAGATCCTACAGGGAATAAATATTAAATCCCTATTTGAAGAGAGCATAAACCAGCATTGCATATTTTTGTTGCCTGAAAGGAGCCTCCAGACTTCTAAGTTGGCCTCCCAAATTAATTAGTTCTCCTGTTTATGAAAGCTGTTTCATAATTTCACTGTAGGAAGTGTTCTTTGAGTAGCTGCACGTTTGGATTGGGAGGGTTATGCTGCAATCAATACCATGGGATTCATGTTCCTTGAACAACAGAAGACACATAAACATGTTTTTATGTTAGATACAGTTATATACTGACAGTATATAATTTAAACAGTGTGTAAAAATTTGATTTGCTAATATATCTTTTCAGAAATTGACATATATTCAAATGACATTTTTAAACAATTTGATTTTTAAACACAAGGGGATTTCTATGCTCCGAAGTTACCTGGTGAACAGGAGAGCAGAGACAAATGAACAAGTAAGCAAAAATTATTATTACTGTCATCTCTGCATTTTTTAACAGAGATGAGGAGGCACAAAAACCTTGGGGATGCTACCTAGATATGTCTTAAACATTAGGAAAACAAAACCAAAGATGCAGTTCCTCAGAGCAGCAGACACAGCACTCAAACCCAGCCCATGAAAAGAGTCCGTTCTCCTTATCCCTCCCAAGCCCACCGTTGGGAACCACAGTGGTCATGTTTGCACAGGAGGAAAGCCAACCCAGCTGATGTGACAGGAAGCACATACTTAATCTCTGGACCATTATAAACTTGTCATTTGAAGCACACAGCCACTAATTTAGGCAGAGCACTGCATGAATCAAATATCTTAGTGGGAAGTGTGTGTACACTAATGCATGTGGCACAGTAAACAGAAACAGTGATAAATTAGACAAACCGTGCAACCATTTTATGGATTAATTATGAATTAAACATATTTAAAAACTTAAAATCAATCCTGAAAGAAAAAGGACAAACAATCAAGACAGCTCCCTGCACAGTGGACAAGCATGGCTGACTTGTTTACCTACCTGTTAAAACACCTTAATGGATCTGAATTTCCCTTCTCTCCTGTGGCTTGAGTGACAACTGACTAATAGGATTACAGGCTCTGTTCCAATAATACAGCTCAGCTACATGCCAGCAAAAAATGACAGCCTAAACCTGAATTACATGGCCTGGGAATCCATCCAATTATTAACTAAAGTAACTGTTATTACCTAACCTAATCAAAGGAGAAGCAGCTGTTAATCTTTGGTGGCCTGCAGTGTAGTAGCGGTCAGACTGGATGGACTGTCTTTGTACTTGACTCCTCCACAGACAATAATTATGTCCTTTGTGATCAAGAAGGAAGGGCTTCCTAACCTTTCAGACAGAGGCAGCAGATGGGGAACAACTGTTTGTGTGTTCATTAACAAGATAGGGTAGATTTTAGCAGGGTTTGGCATCTGTGGCACCCTCGGAAGCGCCACTTACCCGAGGACACAAGTATGTTTGGCAAATTCAAAAATGAGCAGACTAAATAGAAAGTTCAATATAATGTTTTCATCTCATTATCTGACAAAACGCACAGCTCAAAAAGAGTGATTTACACATATGCCCCATCCTACCCAACATGGCCAACAAAGAAACACATGAAAAGGCCAACTGGCCTGCGCTGGTACTTGGCTGGCTTTTGTTGCACTCATTAAAGCAGTCGCATAACGCGAACCGTGCTTCAGAAATAAAACCAAACTGGGGGAAAATGCTGCTGAATTTACACAAGTCAGCGGGTAACACAAAGTAACACAGAGGGAAATAAAGCCAGCACTGCTTTGCAACAGCTTTTGGATTGTGTGTCCGGCATTCCCGGAGAGAAGCAAGACCCAACCTTGTCCTGCACCGCTGCTCCCCTCTCTCTGCACGGGGCACTGGCAAACTGCAGCACCTGCAGAGCTCAGAGAAATCTGAGCAGAGCTCCGAGAAATCTGCCTCACCAGGGGGCACCACAGAAGTGGCACTTAGTTTATGCTGGGGAAAGTAAAAATGTGCTGGGATGACAGTGTGGAAGGTCTTGAATGGGAAGGTGTCTGATCAAGCACAGGAGCAGCTAATATTTGGGAGCTGAAACTGAATGAACTCAGGTAAGAATAAAATGGGGGTTTTTTTAATGCCAAGAGTAATTAATGATGAGCATAATATACTTAGCATATATAGTCGACTCTCAATCATTTAAAGTTTTTAAATCAAACCTTATTATCTCCTAGAAAAATATGATCCCAGTTAAATCATAATTTATTAATTTGGTGCAAGAGTTATTGGGTGAAATCCAATGTCCTGGACCAAAGTACTCACTTCCACACATTTCTCCTGTTAAAGTATTATTATTAGTTAATAAGTAGAGCAGAATCAGAAATAATGCTGAGCTTTAACAGCTGAAATGATTTAATGCCAGCTTTGATATCTCTGCTCTATGTGACTTCAGCCTATTTTGACTATTTGAAATATTTTTGAACTGAAATACTCTGGTGTAGACCCTCCCTCAAAGACAAACCTCCAAAATAAATATTTCCATGTAGACTAAAAAGGAAATTTAAAAAAACTATTTTTCCTTCATTAACCTGAAGAATGTTTTCTGCTGGTCCTGCAGAACGTCCGAATCAGAAGCTGATCTGGAAAGCCCATTTGAACAGACCTCAGGAACTAAAGTATTTCAGGAAAAATTATTTCTGAATGGAACCCAAATACTCTGAAACATGCTGACTTCTATTTCAGAAAGAACACACTTGTGCAAATCTAAACTGTTCCTCGATGGAAGAAATAATAACTAATTAGTAAAATACAGTTGAAATCTATCTTAAGAACTTTTTCCTTTTCTTTTATCTAGTGTTTGAAGATACTATCTAAAACGCCAGGGGCTAAAAATGCAGTTCAAAGCTTGCTTAGAAAAACAAACCAGACAACTGAATATTGGGCTGGCATTTCTTTTTTTTTTTACCTTTCCTCTCCCTTTAAATAAATACACAAATATATTGACGTGCACATACAAACCCATGGACACATTTGTGACTGTAGAAAATCTACATTCTTTGAGTAGTTCTCCACACTTTATAGAGTGAAAATCCCTGGAGAGTACACCAAATAGTATTAAAATAGTATTAAATAATAGTATTAATATAATATATAATATAACATATAATATACAATAATACAATAGAATATACAATAATATAATATATAATATATATA
>WAAG01074437.1:0-23269 GCA_013390105.1 Tichodroma muraria
TCCTCCTCCTCCTCGCACGGGGGGAGCGCGTCCCGCAGCAGCCTGCCGCACCGCCGGAGCGGGAAGGGGAGGAAGAGGGGGAAAAAGAGGAGCCACCACTTGGGAGGGAGGGAGTGCGGGGCTTCCTTCCCCTGCTCCGAGCTGCTGCCGCTCAGCGGCTCCGAGGAGAGAATACTGAAGGACTTGAGCGAGGAGGAAGAGGAGGATGAAGAGGAGGATGAGGACGAGGAGGAAGAAGGAAAGCTCTACTACAGCGATGGCTGTGGGGAGGACGAGTTCTCGTACTCGGACCAGCCACCCGATGACGGTGGAGGCGCCGGGGGTTACAGCTCTGTCCGCTACAGCGAGTACGAGTGCTGTGAGCGCGTGGTGATCAACGTGTCGGGGCTGCGCTTTGAGACCCAGCTGAAGACATTGGCCCAGTTCCCGGAGACGCTGCTGGGGGATCCAGCCAAGCGGGGGAGATACTTTGATCCTCTCAGGAACGAGTACTTCTTCGATAGGAACCGACCCAGCTTTGACGCCATCCTGTACTACTACCAGAGCGGCGGTCGGCTGAAGAGGCCGGTCAATGTACCCTTCGACATCTTCTCTGAGGAGGTGAAGTTCTACCAGCTTGGGGAGGAGGCCATGCTCAAGTTCAGGGAGGATGAAGGTTTTGTCAAAGAGGAAGAGGAAAAGGTTTTGCCGGAGAATGAGTTTAAGAGGCAGGTTTGGCTGCTGTTCGAGTACCCGGAAAGCTCCAGTCCAGCCAGAGGCATTGCCATTGTCTCTGTCTTGGTCATCTTGATCTCCATCGTCATCTTTTGTCTGGAGACTTTACCAGAGTTCAGAGATGACAAGGAATTCGTCATGTCCCTGAGCTTAGGGAAGGGGCTCTCCAACGAATCCCTTCGCCTGGATGCCGGGGAGCACACCATCTTCAACGACCCTTTCTTCATTGTAGAGACCGTGTGCATCATTTGGTTCTCCTTTGAGTTTACGGTGCGCTGCTTCGCGTGCCCGAGCAAAGCACGCTTCTTCAAGAACGTCATGAACATCATAGACATTGTGTCCATCTTGCCTTACTTCATCACCCTGGGCACGGACCTGGCGCAGGAGCAGGGCAGCCAGCAGGCCATGTCCTTTGCCATCCTGAGGATCATCCGTCTGGTCAGGGTGTTTCGCATCTTCAAGCTCTCCAGGCACTCCAAGGGTTTGCAGATCCTGGGTCACACGCTCAGGGCCAGCATGAGGGAACTTGGCCTCCTCATCTTTTTTCTTTTCATCGGGGTCATTTTGTTTTCCAGTGCTGTTTACTTCGCAGAAGCTGACGAGCCTGCCACCCATTTTCAAAGCATCCCAGATGCCTTTTGGTGGGCTGTAGTGACCATGACTACAGTTGGTTATGGGGACATGAAACCCATAACTGTGGGTGGGAAGATAGTCGGGTCCCTGTGTGCCATTGCAGGAGTGTTAACCATTGCTTTACCAGTGCCAGTGATTGTCTCCAACTTTAACTATTTCTACCATAGAGAAACTGAGAATGAGGAGCACACGCAGATGATGCAAAATGCGGTCAGTTGCCCTTACCTCCCAACAAATTTGCTGAAGAAATTCAGAAGCTCGTCATCTTCATCCACAGAGGATAAATCAGAGTATTTGGAGATGGAAGAAGGAGTTAAGGAATCTCTTTGTGTAAAGGAGACTAGAAGTCAGGACATGGGGAATAGCAGTGAGTCAGAGAAGAAAAACTGTGTAAACTCAAATTCTGTGGAAACTGATGTGTAATTTTGAGCGTTTCCAAATATATTTATGCATTAAAGAGTGCAGTGAAAATACTGAAATATGCAAACAAGAGTCTGCAGCATACAGTAGTATGCCATTTAACGGTTAAATACAAATAAAAAGCATTGCTAAACGTGTATTACATATCAAGTAAGTGGCACAACTTGAGGAAAGGATTGCTAGGTCTGATACATTTTCAGACTTTATATTTTTATTAGAATGCAAGTGTTTTGCACACGAGGCTGAAAAATTTATTAAAACCAAGTCAGTTTTAAAGTGGGTGCATGAACTGTTGACATCACTAATAACAGCTCTGTGGTAAAAGTTGGCATTCAGAGGTATTTACTATGTAAGAAACAATGAAGTTTGGTAGTCATTTATCTATTTATCAGTGCTTTAATAGCAGCTACCATAAATCATTGGATACCATAGTCATTGTTTTTCAAATGGTAAATTTATTGTAAAAAGATATTCTACAGAAGATAGATCTAAATTTTTTTTTTTCTTGAAATCTATAATGCTTGTTTTTAACTGGAAATTTACTTTGAAAAGGCTGTTGACCCTCCAGAAATTGTTTATTTTTATAACTCTCTTTGGAGGCATTGCAGCATTTGTTGTCTAATAATGAAAGAAATGAAGTAAGAGAATCGTTAAACCTGGTCTGGCTGCAAAGGCAAAATGACTGGAATGCTTTTTTGCACTACTTTATATGCTGGAGATATATTGAAAGAGACTTCATACTGTGAATGTTTACTAATGTAATAGTTCAATGACAATCATTGGAAGAGTGAATTCTGCATCATATTTTATTGTTTCTTCTTTCTCTGTGATGCTGGTGGCAAAACAGCTAACATTACATCAATTCCATACTCTTTTTAATTATGAATATCTGTGATCTGGAAAAGGATTGTGAAGTAAAATTTTCTAACCAAAATTATTATTTGAAATTGCTGTTTTCTAACGATGCCCTCAAGAAGTACCAACCTAATTTATATCTTTTTTTTTCTGCTTAATTTAGCATTCAGAGTCTCTACGATTAGTACGTGCACTTTGTCAGTATTGAGGAAATTCAGTGTATGGGAGGAGAAGGCAGAAGTAATAAGATACTCAGTTGTTACAGTACTGACAGTTGAAGATTGCTGACTTTTAATAATGTGCTATTATTGGTGCTGCATTTTTCCCTTGATTACAGCTTTCACCCATGTATATTCGAAGCAACATTTAAGATCTAAAATAGGTATTTTGAGCTTCAAAATGAACGTATTGGGTCCCATGGAGTCCTTGTGAAAACATTCCATGGTTTCTTTTCACTGATTCTCAGGCCAGCTATGTTTTACTATGTTTCAAAACCTCCCGTTGCCCTCCCTAGGAGGTTCAGGGAGGCAAAGATTACCTGGCCTGCAGTATATTCCAGAGTCCAGAATGAGATAGGTAAGATATGCTGCATACGACATGAATAACAGATTCAGAACAAGGCTTTTTTCAGACCTGCCACTACCAAGGGAAGGCACAATTAAACAGTAACTGGTTTTGAAGAGGCACTGTAGAACATTCCAGATTATAAAACTTGAACCAAATTGGCATATGCACTTTAAGGTCCGGGACAGGCTGTTACGGGAGGAAAAAGGACTTACCAACAGCACGGAATTCCAGTAGTTTGCAGTATCTATTTGAAGCTGAGTGGAGGGTTTGGCAGGGGGGCAGAACTTGTTAGTGACTGACTGACAGCAACAGCAAAAGCACTCTGAATTGGGCATCCATGATACTACACACGGTCCATTGGATCAGCCTTGTTTGCTGAATCCGGTGGCACCGAACAGAGCTGCAGACATAGGCTTCTCTTTAATGGCTGGGGTTTGCCTTCATAGTTTTTCTGTGAGTCTCTTCGAGGAGTTTCTCTGCTTGTCTTCTTTTGCATTGCAGAAAAATAAAAAAAAGACACACACAAAAGACTGCGTTGTGCTGAGCCCTGCTTCAAAATGTGTGTTTAAGTGTCTGATTCCTAATTTAAAAACATTGAGCAAGCTTCACTACATTTTTGATGTGAAGCATTAAAAAGAGCTCCTTTTTGTTGTGGTGGTGTTAATTCCAACTGCGTTTTGAATGAAGTGACTCGGTAATTTTATACATAGGCACTTGCCAAAATTGAATATTACGTTTCACTCTGGCTCACCTGACTTAAATGTGCTAAATACATTTTTCTGCAGGGGCAATACCAGCAGCGAGGATGAGCGTTCTGTGAAACCTAGTAAAAATCTGTACCTGGAAGTATTTCTCTCACAGACAGCAGTTAATGGCCTAAAGGGCATGAGGGTTCTCTTCCTGCATGGCTTGGTACTAGTTCTGTCTGACACCAGAGACCTTTTAGTGCCTGGGACCATGGCAACGAGGTGGGAGAGAAAGAAATACTGCCTAGGCAAATAAAGAACTCAGGGAAAATGAGCAGTACGTGTTTGCAGAACTGACTGGTTGAGAGGGGAGGGGGTTCGTAAGAGGTGGGATTTCAGACCCCTGTGGGAAATGAGAAAACTCTCTGAATCACTTTTGGGATACGTTCGCCCCACGGGCACGGAGCTCAGCACGAGGGCAGCGCTCCAGCCCGTCTCTGCTCCCAGGACACGCGCCCCGTTGATTTGAGACAAGCGGGCAGTGCCCCAGCTCTGCTGTGTGCGGAGCAGTACCTTGCCCTCAGAAGGAAAAGGTCTGGCTGCGGGACCACGTAGCAGCTGGCAGAGCAGCGTTCCGGGCGTTCCGGGCGTTCCGGGCGTTCCGGGCGTGTCAGCCCTGCGCGGCCGCGGTGCTGGGGAGCTGTGCCCGCAGGTAATCCTGCAGCCCGTAAACGCTTCGTCAGGATATGAATAAGAGCTAGAGAGCTCCGTGCTAGGCTGTGCTATCAGTTTGCTAGAGCATGCGGAATCCCAGAAGGAATTGCGCATTCCAGAATGGAAGCAAATAGCTCTACTTGGGTTTATGACTGGATTATTCAACTATCTATTGGTCCAGTCACAGCTTTAACATGCCAAAGTCCTGCCACTAACATGCTGCAACCCAAAGATCCCAAGTGCTTTACAAGAAATAGAAATTCGTGTTAAGTATTACTTTGGTTGAAATTGTGTGCCAGAGAAACCCTCTAACTGAGCTATTATGGCCCCAAAATACTACTCCTGCTTCTGTCAGACCTTTGCCAGTGATACTGACAACTCTCAGAAAAATAATTTTACTGTGACTTGGGAATTTTACATTTTAAACTATAGTGGTGAAATGCATTCCTGATGTAGCTGATGTGAATGGATATACACTGGGGATCATTTTAGTTCTACTAATGTAGTTCAAATGATTTCACATTGACATACATTTCAGCTAAAAATAATGCAAAATGAGGTATTTCAGGTTTGCTTGCAGTGGTGAAAAAATTTGGAGGAGTTCCATTAGAATTCATGGAAACACAGCAGCACCAAATCCAATTTCAAATATAGTCTGATACTTAACAGTGTGCTGGCATTCATTTAAAGAATTTCCTAAGTATTTTTATGGTAATCTTAAGTGCCAAGGCCAAACTCGTAAGGAGAGAGTTTTGCCAGCTAAAGCGTTGGATTTAGTGGCTGACTTCAGATATCCATAATTTTTTTTTTCATTACATTTCTGATGTTACATTGATTCCTTGAAAACATCAGCCTGGATGCTGAACTTCATACCAAAAGAAGCATTGTGTAACCCAGTTAGAGTGAAGGTTTTTAGTGTTCAGCTTTCTAGAATGATTCCACAAGAGGCTAATTCCATTTGATGGGAAAATATAATTTGTTCGTATTTGAAGGAAAATTCTTCTGCTTACGTAGGTTTTTGTGTGTAGAATCCACCTCTGTGGTGTTCATGTAATGCAGAATGAATTTGGGAGATCCAGGGGATAAAAGGCCCCGCTGTGACCACGATTGCATCTCATCCATGGCAGTAGTGTCCTTGGTGTTTGGGGATACTAATAGGCGTTCTTGGGGTGATAAAAACTGGGATTTGAGTGTGTTTTCAGTCCATAAAGCTTTTCAAATAGCTTTGGAATGTGAAAGTGATTTTCGCAACCCCGGCGTGGACAGAGTTTGGGATCAGGCCATAACCTTGAATCAAGGACCTTAGAGTGTAACTCCTGACATGGAAGATTCCTGTCAGGTTTGCTTTCAGGTGCTGAGAGCCATTTGACGTGGGATTTGAAAATTCAGTGCGAATTGCCCAAGAACATGAGGTATTTCATATTTGCCTAAGTGTAGGATAAATGCACTATGGAAACACAGCAAAGTATCAGAAAGTTTATTCCATTTGTAGCTAGTTCCTGAAAAATGAAATGTGCCTTTCTGGCAATCCTGGATGCCTAAAACTAATTCTGAACACCAATTAATTTTTAGCATAATCTTTAAACTTTATAGATAACCCTCAAATTAAATATAATCTATCTGTTGTGTCACCGGCTTCCTCTATTTTTTTACTGGTTCCTTATTGCTTTCTACTGTCATTGCACCCAGTTATAAATGCATGAATAAATATTTTTAAAATTTTAATTAATTGACGTGAGACAGAAATAAAAACGAATATTAAAACCTCCCCAACTACAGTATCCAGCATATAAGCTACATATTTTTCTTATCATTAAATAATCTTAATAACAAAATAACTTCTGTGGACTTGAGGCAGGGCACTTCCCTCTTGCTATAACTGAATGATGAAATGCTTCAGATTTTTCAGTGAATAAGATCTAGTTGACAGATTTATCGTATTTTTGCACCTCCATTTGAAACAAATTCTTATACAAAAATCGTCACTTTGGTAAAAATTAACATCTTTCATTTCCACGGAGACCATCTAATGTGGACAAAGTGACTGAGAGATTAACTCTGGGTTAAAGTGCATAAAATACAGAAAAGCCAGTGCATAAACCCAGGTACTCTACATATTGCTGCCATGCTTTCTGTGTGTTCAGAATTCCTGTGACATTAATTCTGAAGGAAAACTCATTAAAGCATTATGTACTGAGATGGTTGAATTAATTCTTATTTTTAATCCTTTTCTGTACAATTATAATGTGCCTTGAGACCTTTTTTCTGCAACAGGCCCTTTGGAAAATAAATACATAAGTATATAAGAAGGAAAGAAGAGAAAGCTTACATGACATGTAAAAAGCTCATAAAATATACTAATTGAGGGGAAGTGGGTAAGTAAGAACTTCTTTTATTTCCTTCGTTTGTGCATTTGTGGTGCTGCCAGTAAAACCAGTCTGGGGGCAAAGTGGTCGAGGTGGTCTGCAGCTCCAGGGAGGTGCCTCATGCCTTGTTTCTCTTCCCGGTCTCAGGAGCTGCCGCGGCATCACGCAGCTGGGAAAATGCTCCTGGTGCTGGGCAGCACTGAGCGGGGTGGGGCAGGGTCCTGGAGGTTCTTAGCCTGGCAGGGGAATCCCAGCTCCTGCCACAAGTATCCTGCTGAGTGCACAGTTCGATTATTTGCTGGGTGAAGCCATGCAACCTCCCCGGGCAGGGAGGCCTCAAAGGCTCCAGTCTGCTGTGAAGGGTCTCAGGTCCCTGTCCACAAAATGTGCTTTTCAGTACCTGAGTGCCCTTCATTTCACAGGGGAACTGGCTGTAAAATGCCTCCTGAACTGAGGAACAAGCAATCTGCTTAGGGTCAAAAGGGACACTGTGGTGGAGCAGGTTTCCCAGGTGTTGCAGTTGTTACATGAAGGAATGTGGGAAGGGACAGCACATATTCAAGATTTTGGTCTCTCTGTTTTCAATCTCTTGCTCAAAGGTTCCTGGGGCATTTGTGTTCAGAGTAAAGGGAGGAGGATGGATGGAGTCAGTGAGGTATGTCAAAGGCATCTTTAATTTTAGATGTGTGCTTTTTTTCTTTTCTTAGCAGTCAGAATAAACTAAGTTTGGGGTTTTTGTTATTTTTGTTTGTTTGTTTCTTTTTAACATTATTGTTATTCGCTACTTACCCCTAACACTTACTATAAAGGCCATTTCAGTGGGACAACATACACTGAATCTGAAACTATCATCCTGGACATGAATTGTAGCTTTCCATTCAGAAAGTCAGCTGAGACATATTCAGTCTCACTCCTGTCCTTCTCGTTTGTTTCAGGTGTGCTGGCTTTGGGTCCAAGGCTCTTGCACTGAATTCTTGCAAAGGTTCTCGTGTCTGTCCTAGGCAGTACCTGGCGCTGCAGTGTGGGAGAACCTTGCCAAGGAGAAAATTGCCTTTCCTCGTTTCTATTTATGTTGGAATGATTTTGGTGCAGAATTTTGCTGTAGAGGAGGGGTGCTCCAGGGTGCCTCACTGTGTGATTTTCCTCGTCACAAGGGGAGCAGCACCCCACGATATGCTTTGGAAAGAAGTCCCATCAAGTGCCCGGGGATGTATTGTGTTACACATTCCACAGGCTGTGTATTTCAGGTTAAATACCTTCCTTTTCATTAGTGGGTCTGTACTTTAAAGTTGCCCTCAATTTGCCCTGAATTCCTTGGGAATTTAAGACATTGATTATTCTTCAGGTCTCAAGCATGAAGGAAGATGATCCTTCTTTGCATTCAAAACGGCAAGGTATTATTTTAAAGCAGAAGTCTTGCATATTTTCAGGTTAAGAAGCCAAGGAATAATATTTTTCTGTTAAAGTCTTTCTTAAATATTAGCTACAGATACACATACTGAAGAAAAATATGGTTTCATCACTGGGAAGAAATAGAAAATATTTTTAACTCAACGTTTAAAAGGCATCATTGTATTTTATTCTGTGCCAGATGACAAGCTCTGATAAATGTTACTTCAGCAAGAATCTATCCTACTGCAGAGAGTGCAGTAGAGGAATTGTATAGCAATTTATACTCCAGCATTTATTTCTGTATATGTTTATTTCTGTTAACTATTTACAAGCAATGTTATTTATTCAGGGCTCATAGATCTCAAAATTAAGGACAAAAATGTTGTAAGGACCTGAGTATATGAGAGGAACAAGGTTTAATGCTTCTGAGAATCTGCAAGAAGAATTTGTTATTTTGGTGCCATTTTACTGGTGAACATCTCATCTAATAACTGATGGGACAATTCCACAGATTAGAAGATAGAACTGTTTTCCTTGGCTAGTAAAATATTTTCCGTTACTCAGAGTTTAATGGAGGAGCATTTTTATGTCTTTGAAATAAGTAGAATATGTGAGAAGACTAGAAAGTAGAAATTTTACTAATTTGCTGCTCTTTGACCTATTTTACAAGAAAATATTTCCAGAATTGATTAGTGATACTCAATTCCTGACAATTAGGAATCCTGACAATTCCTCAATTAGGACAACTCAATTCCTAAGTGAAATTGAGTGGCTGTAAAGAGATTTACTTTTGAATTCATGCAGAAAAAGTGATTTTTAAATTGTCTCATTTTTGGGCATCCAGAAATAAAGACATTCAGACCACTACCTATTTGTGAAAATTTCTGGTGGTTTGACTGATTTGTTTCTTTTGAGAGAACAAATCATATTTCAGCTATTTCTCCATTTTCTGTGATTTTCTGTAGTTTGGAATTATACCTAATAGAAGCGAGCAGAGAACCCACAAGGTTTTCCAGCACAGTCTCAGTTGCACTGAAACAACAGATGTGATTTAACAGCTTCACCTAATTAGTCAGGCATCTTACATTATAGGATTGCCCAGAGGAATGCTCCTAATACTTCTGACCTCTGTTCTATGCTTTAAAAGCTTCTCCTGGTGCCAGGCTAGCATGGAACAGGAATGGCAATTTGAGGTGGTGAAAGAAATGAGCTTGGGAGCAGCGAGGGCTGGCTCCCTTCCCAGGGGCTGGCAAAGGCAGGAGCTGAGCAGATCACACAGCCACGGGAGCTGGGACCTCCTGCCTGTCCTGCAGCCTGAGGAGGATTAAATGGGGCTCCTGCACCCACAGGTGCTCTGAGTGGGGCTGGGGAGGACCATTCTGGCCAATCTGGGCCCTGACAAAAGCCTTGCATTTGCTGGTAGCCACAGACAGCAGGTCTGGGTCTGCTCTTCTAAAATGCAGTTTTACCTCAAGGTTTGTGTTGCTCCATCCAAAACTGAAAATGTACATTTTTCAGAGCCTTAAGTACTGACCAATTGTTAAGCTTCTCAATTCTTCTTCAATTGCTACTCCTGTTTTTTTTTTTTTTTTTGTTCCTGAATCATCCCTAGGTCTTATTTCTTCAGTGTTTTACTGCTGCCAATGCATCTTCAATTATTTCTCCTAAGCTGTGCTACCACTTGCTTTTTTTAGCCAGCTCCCCAGTGCTGATAGCCAGAACGTTTTCAGGGATTTTCAAAAGCAAGGCTATTTTTCAGCTGTTGGATGTATTGGTTCCAAAGAAGGTACTGGAAAGCTGGGAAGTAACTAATGATGTTCTGATTTGGGTTGACATCCAGAAAGGTGCTAGAGCATGATGTGTAGTATTTCTTAATCTTCTCATTGAGAATATTAGAGATTTTTTTTGTTGTTGTTGTTGTTTTTATTGCAGCAGTGTCATTGTTGGAACCGGAGCAGATGTGGGTATTAAGTAAACACAGTCGTTGCAAATGACTGCATGTCTAAATTTGTGTCTTGTATGTGTCACAAAATATCTGAGCTCTGTACCATCATTTTATAGTGGTTGAAATATTTGAGAAGGTGTCTAAAAATTAGCCTGATGTGAACTAAATGAATGAAAAAAATGCTGGAGTGATGCCTTCCGTTTGGTCTGTTTGCTGAAGGTGGGAGGTGAACTATGTGGCTTTTACTGAAGTTCTGGAAGTGGAATATGTTGTTAAAATGGTGATTGGACCTGGAATTTCGTTGTTTCAAAGAAAGCCAGAGTGGTTTTTCCCAACATTTATGCACACAGATGGGACCCTGCACGTATTGAGAAGCAGAATGCCCAGGCTGCTTTCATGGGACCATCCATGCCTGCAGACTGAAACAGGATGGAAAATTCCAGAGCACCTGTCAGCCCAGACACCAAGGTTTAGGTCCTAAGGATCACAAAGCAAAACTCCATCTCTTTCCTAGGGCTTGCTTCTTCACAGAGGCCTCAACCACCCTCATCACCTCTGTAGCCCACTGGAAATCCCAGAGAGGAGCAACCATAAGCAATGAAAATACGAAGGTGACGGAGGACATCCATCCCAAATTGTGCAGAATAAAAGCCTTAAACAAAAAATGCAACCAATATATTGCAGTGCCTTCCTTCAGCTTAATTTTTCTTCTGAACACCCAGCGTTTGATGCAGTGCTGTGAGCATTCTCTGGACCATTTTCTGTGATGAGCACTTTGGTTTTGTGGCTCTCTGATGTTAATGAGTCCAAGCAGATTCAGGAACTGAATCCAAATGACAGAAAACTTCATGAATGCAGTGAGCAAAGAGGTTTTTGTTGTTATTTTCAGTAACTGCTGGTAAGAATGTTATGCTAATTAGAGAGGTTGGCTGCTACCTCCAAAGGCAGATTCATTATCACATCCTCTCCAGCCTTCCAACTGTTGTATCTGGAGCCTTCCTCTTTCTAAGGACTGGTATTTCCATTGTAAAGGATTAAAAGCTTTTTTTTCCCATTTGGAGCTGTTTCTTTGTAACGAGGCAGCTCACCTGAGAGTGCCTGCTGTGAAGGCAGGGCTGGAGTGGTTTGTATGTCAGTGTTTCGCAGCCCCTGGGAGAAGGAAGGGCTACAGCAGAAGTCCCACTTCCAGGGAAAGGGAAAAACTGCTCGGGGATGCCAATTGGAGCTCAGCAGAAGCAACTGCTCGGCTCCAAAGAGCAGTGTGCTGTTACCTTGCTCCAGGTCTGTGAGCTGTCTGCTCACATGCTGGGCAAGGAGAAAGGCTGAGGGGAGATTTCTTAAGTTGATGCAGTGAGTAGCAGCAGCTGTAGTTTTTCACATTGATAATGAGTTTCACACACTTGGGGAAAAATGCTTTTAAATCCCAGGATTAAGGAGAACTCGACAGGAATTACTTTGCTTCTGCAATTACTCACAGTGTTTCAGATTGTGGAGCAGCTGTACTTTGTTCTTTCCAAAAGTTCAGACACGGCTCTTTTCTGTGGATTTACAGATAGTGGTCTTGCCTGAAACCACTTGAGGTGGATCATGATCTTTCTTTTCACTAGGTGTTATTGCCCAAATAAATACTTCAATGACAGGAATGTTCAGAATGGTGTTGTCATCCCCACCCCGTACTGGCTTTCCATGCTAAAAAGAAGAGAAATCTAAAAAAATATTCAATTGCATAAATTATATTGTGTGTGTGCATAGGCACCAAGCAGGGCATCACATTCTGCAGAATGAAGATCCCTGTTTATGAAGACATGAAAATCTGCAGTATTTTGCAGAACCTGATCCTGAAAAATCAGAACCAGAGATGTATAGGATTCGTGTTTTCGAGCTTGGCCTCATTTCTGTTCCTGCCACTGACTTGAATTTTGGGCTGCATTGAGGTAACCTTTGTATTTGGGAGAAGGAGGTGGTCAGTAATGCAGGAGTTATAATGGGTATGTTAATGTGACATGGCTCGAGCAGGACATGGCACAGTGGTCTGGTATTTGATCCAGTTCTGAACAAATTTGCTCAGGGCTTGTACCAGCCCTGCCCAGAATACAGGGAAAGGTATTTGTGTGATCACTACACATTCCTCTTCATTTAATATAAGCAAAGAATAGAGATATATTTTTAGAGTCCAGTGCAACTCTCTTCAAACCCTTCCCCTTTAGATTAACTTTCATTTTCATTTGGATTCTCCTGTTGTTTTCTTACTGTTGTTGAGAACGTTGCAGACAACAGGGTTTTGTACCCCAGGTCTAATCTAATGGCACTCAGAGGGGAATAGACTTTGTTCTACAGACATTATTCTGCAGAATAATGTGTACAGCACAGCTCACGGGCAGATTTATTAGGACTGTGCATATACAAACTGCTTCTAAGCAATGACAGCTTTGGGCTGCTCATCAGGTCTTTGAATGATAAATGGATTTTCTCAGCAGCAGTCATCTGCGGGCATTTGATGTTACCTGAATTCCATCTTTTCTGTGGACACAAGGAGCTGAAGGAAATTGAGTTTGGCCAATCTTGGGAAATTGTGTCTAATTGCATGCTGACTTATTTTCTGTTCTGGAGAGCTGATACAGTTGATACTGTAGGATGATTGGGTTTTATTGATGTGAGGCTGCTCGCTATGGAAAGGAACATCGCGGCCCTGTTCCATGCGACTTTTTTGTTTTATGAAAATATTTTTGTATCTTTCACATCCGATGTGATATTATTTCCCCACCAGATGTCACGCAAACGAGCCCTAATTATGCACGTATTGAGTGTACTGGAGCACAGGGAACCTGCTCAATGGCTGACTAATATTGCTTGCAGAATGCTGTACTTGTATAAATACTGCATTTACTTGTTCCAAGCCACCTACGGATACTTCTGTTTCAGATTTATATAGCAGTAATATTTTGTGGTTTCAGCCTATACGAAGAAGGTGCTGTATTAAATGAAGAAAGTGCTTCTTTTTAATGCTGTAGTTAAGGTTCCACAGTTCCTCATCTTACTTTCTAACTCCTTTTGCTCTTGTTAAATCCACTATGAAATTTTCCACTTATCTTATAAATGCAGAGCTTGTTTTTAGAGCTTTATTTCCTACATGTAAGTGATCTGATCTTCATTTTGAGACTTAAGTATTGCAATGCAACATTTCAGTACGTTGCAATTCACTGAGAACCTCTCGGTGGACTGGCCATCATCAACATAAAATATTAAATGGTACTGTGCATCAAATGGTGAAAATAATAATATAGATAATATCCAGGGCGCTCCATTCGTAGTCCCTCTGTCTCTTGTTACTATTCAAAGAGCAGTGTGTATTATGTACGCTCATTGAAGAGCACATGGAGCTGCTTTTAAATTTAATGGGCAGAATAGCCATGAGTGATACAGCCATGCATTTCTGCCCAGGGCCTGGTGCTCCACACAGCAGGGAGGCACTGGAAAAGGTGTCCTGAGCAGCTGTGGGTGCCCCATGCCTGGCAGGGTCCGAGGCCAGGCTGGATGGGGCTCTGGGCAGCCTGGTCGGGAGGAAGGTGTGCCTGCCCACGGCTGGGCTGTTGGGATGAGATGAGCGTCAGGGCCCCTTCCAGCCCAAACCATCCTGTGATTCTCTGGGTCTCTGGGGCGTTTTTGCAGGGTTTCTCTGTGAGTGCAGGGGAGTGCTGCAGACAGGAGCTCCTGAGGAGCTGCAGAACATGCTCTGCCTGTTGCTCCCAAGCCCACTCATCCTCCTGCTGCTCTCTTATGCAGAGACTCCGGAGCTGTAGAAGAGGCAATGCTGTGGGAACAGGCAGCCTCCTCTTACAAGTGACTTTAAAAAACAAAGGGTCTTGTTTGTCATGTAACAGCCAGCTCTCCCAGGAGTGTGAGGCAGCAGTGTGATTTGTCCTAAAAGGTGACAAAAAACCTGCCAGGTGTTTTCCTCAGAGGGGAGCGAGAAGGAAAGTACCGACTCTGTGAGTGACCACCCAGATGGGTCATCCTCCCTTTTCCTTTAGCTAGAACTTCCTCTTCCTAATCCAGAATGATCATTGGTTACAATCACCCCTGTTTCTTGAGGGATGCTGCAATTTCCACCTGTACCACTGCATTTTTAACTGAGTTGCCCTTGGTAGCTAAGAGGTGATCATGGGAGAGACATCCCTGAATGTCAGGGTTTATTCTGGTACCTGGCCTTGAACAGGGAGAGGCAATGTTCCAAAGGGTGAATTAGTGGGATATCACTGTTCTTAAGTATATGTGACCTAATAAGAAAAACTCAGTAACTAACCATGGAAGAGTAATTTTAGCAGAGAACAAATTACATTGGGTATATTTAGTTTCTTTTACTTTAAACCTGTGAGAATATCATTACTACTCTTTTTTCAGGTGTCTTTTACTTAACTGCATAGCAAAATCTGTAGTCAGAGAATATAAATAGATTCAAGAGCAATTGTGAAATGCTATCTAAAATGAATAGCTGAAATTGGACTTGGAAAATGATTGCAATATAAAAATGAATTCAGTATCTTGCTAATTTTTTTCTAGCTAGAAAGCTTCTTTCTACTTTTGTTTTAGTAAGTTTTTTTTCTGGTTCTCATGCTATGGTGCCATTCTTGAGAGGACTCCAGAGAAATACAAATACACAAGAAGAATTGCATTCATGAGAAGTGAGGAAAAAATCCCACGAGGCTTTGGTATTTTAGTTGTTGAAAATATTTGTAATTTCATGTCTTAAATACTTGGCCGAAAATGACTGACAAAATAATTCTAATTATGAAAAAAATTATCAAGCTGTAGTACATTCTGATTAGTGTGATCACTCACTAATGTGTTCTGCTTGGGAACTGATGATGCAAGATGGCTTAAATGTGTAGTTCATTATTATTATGGATGGCTTCTAAATTTGCTGAATTGCTTCACCCAGTGCTGCAAAATAGAAAACTATATTCCCAATAATAGTGCTTTGTACTGAAGTTTATCTAGTTATAAGGATTTACATGTCGAAATAACTCGCAAAAGAAAAGACTTGCTGTTTTTAAACTGAAAGCCAATAAGAATAATAGCTGTCAACACAGTTTTCTATTAAATAGCTTAAAACATCCTAAAACGTAGAGACAGTAATTAAAAAAAAAGCACTGAGTGTGGCCCTCTGGTTGAGGTAATTCTTACTTCTTTTTCTGCTTGTGCTGATGCCACCTGGCCGCACTCCCCGTTGCTGAGACTCGTGGGTGGTGCCGGTTCCCCGGGCAGCAGGGGTTGATCCACGGCAGCAGGATTCCGAGAGAAGGAGCCACTGGCACGTCTGTTACCAGTGGGAATGTGCTGCGAGTCTGGTCTCCTTGTGCTTGGGGTCCTTGTGGATGCCACGGGAGAGGCATCGGGACGTCCCGAGCTGGCATTTGCTGTCACATTCGTTAAAATTAGAGATTGCATTTTATGGCTCAGATATGGAGTTTCCTATCAATACAGGCTCGCGGGCAAAGTGTATATTTTAGGCTAAAATTTAGTTTCAGAAAACACGAATAGTGTAAATGGAACCCGTGGTTAAAGACTGCTAGATAAGAGTAGGTACTGAAAAAAAATCTGGATGGATTAAAGAAGATTTCTGTTCTCCATTTTTCATGCTGGCAAAGTGTCTTCTAATAATCAAGCACTAGTTTGTTCTTATAGTTCTGACTTAGTAGCTGAAGTATTTAGTTATTTTTATAATTGCTGGAGTAAAGACCAGTTGATAATAACAGGTGGTTTATAGCTGGTCAGTAGCTTCTCCATCAGAACTGTGGCTTCTTCTTTGTCTCTCAGGAAAATTAGTTCCATTTAATGGAAATAGTGCTGCAGTACTTGATGCTGGATTTTGAAGTGGTTTCTGCATGTGAAATATATAATATTTTAAAAATAGTTTTCTGTTGTATTTGTGTATTTCTGTTCATCACAGAGATTGCTTTAGTCACTTTCTATCATAACATGCACTTTAGAAGACTTTTTTATTAAAATAATAAATCTATGCATTGACATTAATTCATGGACATTTGGAAATGTGGACTGCAGTTTGTCTTCCAATCCTTTTTTATGTGGCATCTTTTTATTAAAAAAAAAAANCAATAGGAACCAATAGATTGATTTGTCGAGTAGGAAATACCAGTGACTATCTGTGGGGTGAAGCTGGCAACATAAGGAAGAGTGACCCTGGAAGCAAGAAATTCAGAAACTGGTGTGAACTTGCTGCAAAGTGCTGCTTAAGTATAATTCTGGAAGAAAATTCATGTGTGATTAAAAAGCAATTCCCTGTGGTCAGCCACAGAGTAACCTCTGCTCTGAAAGGTGTGCAAGTTAGAGAGGGTAACAACTCAAAGTACTGCTAGAGCACAATGGCTCTTGATTGTCCTTGGCTGCTTAAGAACTACTTTAATATGTTTGTTTTGTTAATTTGTTTTAATTTTTTTAATTTTTGTTTAATTTGCCTCAAATTATTGGTGAGTCTGGGTTAGGCAGTACAGGCTAAACAGGAGGAAATACGTTTTCTTAAATTGAACTGTCATCTTTTGACAATTGGTTTAAATATGGCATTCCCTGCATTTACAGTAAGAAATGATATTATTTTATAAGGTGTAAGAGCTGGAATTTATTAATTATACATACTTTGTGTTGTTATTACGAACACTGTTGAGCTCTACTAGTCATTTCCTTGGGTGAGAACTTGATGCTGAGGACTAGTTCATGTGGGGCTGGATGTTGCTGGGAAATTGCAGAGTCTTCTCCCTCTCCTCTGCACCTTTTCATTCCATGTGGTGAGTTGTTTTTCCCAAACTAAGCCAGAGCTTGTTGGCATTCCAGCGTTGGCCTGTTCCAAGCAGTGGGTGAAGCAGTGCTTCTCCTTTAGGTCTCTGTGTTTGAATGGCCACTAACTGGCAAGCTCATCTCTGTCATCCTTGCCTGCAGCAATCACGCTAATTATGGCTTTTCAGGACACTGGGAGCTCATGCCTGGGCAGCTTCCAATGGTCTCAATAGCACTATGGGCTGTTTAAAATAAGAATTCGCCCTGTCTGATGCTGGAAAATGCCATTTGTGGGGCTGCTTGGCAGTGCTGGAGTCCATGTGAGGATGCACATCCTTGGCTTCCCCCAGCCTACCCCAGCACTGCTCCCACGTGGTTTATAAGGACTCAGGGTGCCTGTAGCACGTGCTGTGCCAGCCAGCGAAGGCAGTCGAGGAAAAATTAAACTTTAAAAGTTTCCTCCAGGTCTGAAGATCAAAGGTGTTTTGAAAGGAGCTCAGGTAATTCAGCAAAACCTTTCAAATTGCGAGGAATGTTTTGAGGCTCGCGGTTGTAGACCGTAACGCTGTAGAGAGGTAGTGTTGAATTGTTATTCCGAAATTACTCTGAAAGTGAATGAGAATTTTTCTTGCCAACTCAGTAAATGTTAAGGTGAGATCAGTTTTATGTGCTTCTGCTTGTGTTCGTGTCTAAGGTGGTAAAAATAGGACGTTGAAGAGTGTCAGAGGTCAACTTCTTAATTTAGACCAAAAGTGGAAAATATTCAGGAAATCCTTGGGTAGAAGATTAGTGATGTAGTAGAATGAGTGAAAGAATGAATGAATGCTTGCGATGCTAATTTACAACAGAAAGATGGATTTTAGAATTATTTATATGAGCTCCCTGAGCTCATTTAAAATTGACGAACAAAGATTTCAGTAATTGAAAAGAGCTGAGAGCAGTGCTCAAGAATGACTTGAGAATAAAGAAAAGGTGTGCAGTATTGAAGAATGAATAAGAGAAAAGTACAGAATAAACTTGTGGAGAACTGGTGAATTTGGACCAAAGTAGGGGCCAAAGCTGTAGCAGTGAAGGAGCCACAAAACATAGATGGAGCTGGAAGATGTGAAGTCTTTGACTTTCCAGTTTTACAGGATATGCTTGTGAATTGTTCGTCACCTTAACTCGAACTCCTCTCTTGCCTCTCCTGCTTCCTCTTTTACATCTTTCTGTATGTGCTCCAGTGGCCTTTTGGAGATGGATGCTGTTTACTGCACAGTCTGGCAGAAATTGTAATTTATGATTGTAATTTGTGGGATGAAATTTTTCATTTATTCCTTACCAACACCTTGCGGTTTCTCCCTTGGGAATGTCTCAGGAGCATGACTGCAGCTGGGGCAGTATGCCACCAAAAAATGCCAGTATTTACTTACCTGAATCTTCAAGCAGTCTTTGATGGTTTGTCCCCTTGATTTTCCTGACAAAGTTGATGCTTGGTTTTGAAATACCCTTTTCCTTTGACTTGATTATTTTTAAGAAGTGCCATGGGTTTTTATGCTGCAGAAGCACAGTTAAGTAGGTATAGCTTGTGCTCACAGAGGTGGGCCCAGCAAGCTTATGTCTGGCTCTAAGGCCCTTTCCTTCTTAGGCACAGTATGTTCCCTTGGGGAAAAATTCTGCTTTTTACAGAGGCTCTACATGTGTTACTGAGAGCAGAGTTTTTCCATTTGTGTCAACTGTATTTAGATTTTATAAACATCAGCTTCAGTAGTTATTCCAGCTGCTTTGAAGTAAATCTCTATACGTTTGCTTTTGAAAAAGACCATCCTGTCCAGAAAATGCTAAAATTTTTTTTGTTATATGGCTGTTTGTTGTCAGCGTTTTTAGCCAGCTATCCATAAATACTTTTGGTTTCGAAAGCACCTTCAGCCCAGTATTAAATCATATCGTGACTGATGGTACCCAGTGATTGTTATTTATTGTTGTCTAGCAGGTCCAATAACTCTTCCTCCTGGGCTGTCCGCAGTACTGACGTAGTTTATTTGGGAGCTGTAAAATGGCTAAAGAAATCGGCTGGCTTTTGGCGTGGCGGTCGTTAGCGTCCAGCGCTCGCGGCTCAGAGCGCGCTGTTCTCGTCCTCTGGTTATCCTGAGCTCTCCGAAGGATACGAGCTCGGCTCCGTGCCCGTCCGCACAGTTTGGTGCAGTTTGCCACGCCGAGATTCTGCAGCGTTTTGCTGTCGGGGCTGTGGAGCTGAGCTCTCGCACCTGCTGTGAGTCGCGCTGTTCCCGGTCTGTCTTTATATGGAGAACTGCATCCCCTGGGAACTTGAAAGCGTTGTCCTGACGAGCAAAGGTGTGCTGGATAGCACAGCATTCCATTTTATTAAGCAAAATAAACCGGTATTTAGCAGAGCCCTTCTAGTAGAGGATCACAGCCCTGAAATATCAGCTGGCATAATTTTGCAATTCTCTGTTTAATTGAGTGGAGTTAAATGAGTTCACACCGGCCTACCTGGGGTAGGGATCAAGCAAAGACTGAGCGTGTCATAACGAGCCAAAGACAAATTAATCTGAGAGCCATGACTTCTCCTCTGTGTGTCTTTGGAAGGGACCAACACAGTGTTACACAGAGGTTCAAATTCTGTTTTTTCTGGTTTAATCTTCAGCAGTACCAGCAGTTTCAGCACTGCTGAAGTCTGTCTGATTTTTAAGGCTACTCCAACACGAGCTTCTGCACCGTCCGGCCCGACCGCAAATGCCATGGTTATGTAAAACTTTCAGATGCCTAATTTTTATTCAGGTGATGTGATTATGTGGACTTTTGGATCTAATAAATTCGTGTAAATGCTGCAGCTGTCCAAGAAGAAATTGTGATTCTACAAGAGCGCTGACATAACAGTATTATTGCACAGTATGTGTTCCAGCATTATGTGCAGTGAAAACAAATAAAAATCCCTTAAGCAGCAACAGGTGTTTTAGTCTAACACAGAAACATAATCATGAATGGTTTTTTCCTTTCTTCTCATGGGAGATACAATCGTTGTTCCCTGAGAATTTGGTGGTGAGGGGGATTTCGTGCTGTTTATTTTAATAACATCCTCTGTAGCACCAGTAGATAATGGCTAGTACCCCCAATGTTAATAATTTTTCAGCTATTTTCTGTCTTGTTCTTCAACTCGGGCTTAGGTTAGCCTGTTTGACGTTGCAATTGGGATAAGCTAAGAGTGTACATTTAATAAGTTATAGCAGCTTATCTCTCAGTCATAAACAGGTAAAATACTCTGTCCTGATTTTGCTGCATTAGTACATTTCAGGAGCAATTCTATTAAAGACAGCGAAGTTGTAAATCTGGTTAAATGTGATGCTGTTGTGAAACATGAGGTGAGGGTGTTGTCCATTTGAGTGGTGAATCAGTGACTTTGATAGAGAAATACTTTCCAAGTAAGCCTTGCTGAAATGGGTCATGTGTGAAAGAAACATAAATGTAATGTGCTGTAGATTCTTTCACAGCTGTCTGAAATCTAACCGTGCAGAGCTTGCAGCTACCTGGAAGCCTCAGGAACTGGGACAGTGCTCTGTGTGCGAACAGCCATCTTTGGGAACCTTGTCTCGATCTGAGAGTCTTTAGCCTAGCACCTTTAGTGCCTGGGAAAGCCTGAGACGTCCTGTTGATGCCTGAATCGAGTGCTGTACCTACTGCTCAGGTCCAGCTGTGTCAACAACATTGATACAATCCCACATCTCCCTGCAGAGCACCGTGCACGTTTTCTTAGAGCTTGTTTCTTGCAGTGCCTATCGAAATCACAGTGTAGATAGTAATACTACTGCTGCTAGGGAATTTTCATGAAAATGTTACAAGCTGGTATCAGCAGAGCAACCCCTTCACCCTTAATGTCAGCCTGCCAGGTTGCTGTAATGAAGAGAGTTCTCACAGCCTGGCAGGTGCAAGGGAGCCGTGCTGAGCTTTCTCTGTGTGGAGAGTGCAAAGCCTTCGGCAAGGCTGCTCCAGCTTCCTGGGGGGACAACTCCTCCCTTGGAAGTACCTCTGTACTGGGTGTGAAATCTTTGGGGGCACCACACGAAGTGTGTGAGGGAGTGAAAATGCCCTTCTGCCCACGCTGAGGAAGAGCCCAGGAAAATTCGGCTGCAGAGAGCCGGCCTGCCACCTCTGAAAATGATGAGTGGGGCGATGGGCAGGTCACTGCTTGGTGAAGGAGGGTGGAGGTGATTCGAGTCGTGGCATGGGTTACTAAAACAGACACTTTTTGTATTTCAAGCTGTCAGTGGATGGGTTCTGAATGGTTGCAGCGTGGCCTGAAGGGAGCTGTGCAGCGAGTTCAGGCATGGCTGGTCATACAATGCTCAGCAAAATCTGGAAGGCAGGAAGCCACTTCCAGGGTGTGAAGATAAACTAACATTCAAAAATAAATGTGACTGTGTTTTCAAGGTCAGCTTTTTTAAACTTCACAGTCTGAGATGTCAAGCTCTCAATACAAACAAAAAAGAAGAAGAAAACACCCCGGTGTTTATGAACAAACAGAGAGAGCCTCGCGCATTAAAAGCAATACATTTTAATAGCCAGCCATTATTCTTCTTCCCACTAATTTACAAATGTGGTATGCAAGCTTAGTTCTGGACTGTGCTAGCATACAGTCCCTGTCCTAGCAATTTCATATGCAGTTTATTTTGGGGCACAGTATTTCTCACCATATTAGCTAGCTGTCTGCAATAGCCATGGCAAAATAAGCAAGCTGTGCTCTGTGATATGTAATGTGGCATGACTGGCACAGTGTAAAGCAGAATTGCTGTATCCAGCAAGGAACCCATAGAAAAAGACAGCAGCTATGGAGGAACAAGTAACAGAAAGCTGTGCTTCAAACTTTGACTCACCAGTTAGAAAGAAATAAACCTGTGATGGCTGATAAAGAAGAATTACTGTATCTATGTGCAAACAAGAGGGAGAGTATACCCTCATCTTATATCTATTTTTCTTAAAGAAATAGGAGGTTTAATTTTTTACCACTATTTCTTTGGCAACTTGTAAATTTTTGCTGTGGCAAAGAAACAGGTATTCAGCTCCTTGTCCATCAGCTCTGACTGTGAGGACGTGGCTTGGTGCTTGTTGCCTGCTGGGATTACTGCTGGACAGCTTGGAGCAGGTGGTGCCTTCTGGAGGCTGACCTGGAACAGAGACCAGACAGAGCAAAAGGACAAAGTAGGGATTTATTAAAAGGCCTCCATGGGCACACCTGGGCAGCACAAGAGCCCATCTGGGCCACACCCAAGATGAACCCCAAAATGGTCACAAAATGGACACCCAGTCAGGGGGTCCCACACGTTTATAAGTTCTCGTCTATTGGCATATTGGAGACAAATTGTCCAACCACAGCTTCAGGTTATGAAGCTCCATCCTCCTTGGTTTTTATTCTCACTTCACTGTTGGTTTTGCTCTTGGGCCTGAAAGTTGTCCTTGGTCTCAAGCTAGAGAAGGAATTGTTTTGTCCGCCTGCTCTGTGAAGAGAGCTCAGTAGCACTTAATATGAAACCCAAACCTACCCACTAAAACAGCACAGAATCTGAAAAATATAGAAGCTAAAACTTAAGGCATCACAGTAGCACTGGAAAGTGAGATTTGTCCTCAGTTGTCTCAAAGTGATGGAACCACCAAAGACAAATTAGGGCAGCAGATTTCACTGCTTTAATGAGGAACGCTGCGCCAAGAACTTTCAACAGTCCAGTTGTCCCTGGGGAGTGCCTGTGTTTTCCAGCAGCAGAGACCTCAGACCAGGTTTTGGTTCTATTTACAGCGGCGAATAGCTCCGTGGGGTGGATTAACTCCGAGCATGCCCGCATCTGAGTGTGCGCTGGACCCGGCTGGGCTTTGTGCAAACTGGTACCGGAGGCGGACGGCCCAAAGCTTCGCCTCTGCCCCGAGCCAGGCTCGTGTTCGGGCTCTGTCCTTGTCACCAGGAGCAGAGCAGGGACAGCTCCAGGCTGGCGCCTGCACAGCCTCACCCTTCAGCGACGCCCAGCAGCGTTAGGCAGCGCTCGGTGCGGAGCGTTCCGTGCAGGGCTGACCAAACGGCCACGTGGTGAACTGGGCGCTGCATTTTTATCAATGAAGGAGATCAATACTACATTTCAGTGAGTGCATCTTTCTTTGTAGCTTAGATCAAAAAGCCTTTAGACTTTTTTTTTTTTTTT
>WAAG01074437.1:23331-34856 GCA_013390105.1 Tichodroma muraria
GCCTGAAACGTCCTGGTACTGCATCCATACATAAGACATAATTAATTTAAGCTGCCCTGGCTAATTAAAAGAAAATAGAAAAAAAAGACTTTAATCAAATCAGTTCAGTTAGAGGCATAAATTAGGGACGTCCATGAATTTCATTGAGTGAAAAATGTTCTTTTCTGTCCATAACTGCCACTTCCAGAAGCTTTCTGTGTCTCAGCAGCTCAGTGGTCTGGAATGACTTGGTGAAAGAAGCCAGTTCTAGAGATCAGGATTAAGTTAATGAAATAGTGGACTGAACATAATCCCTTACTTAAACTCAATTGTGCCTCTGGATTCTGTTTGCTTGAGAGATCTTAACTCTGGATCTGCTGGCATGAATTAAATAAATTGTGCAACTACTATTTCAGTGGACCAACGCTAATTCACTTCCCTGGACAGTTTTGTTGTTTTCATTAATAAATTTTCTAAATGAAATAATTAAGAAAGTTATTACGTAGAATCCTAGTAGTCATTAGTGTTAATAATATCTTAATAGTGAAAATCAGCATCACCTTTACTGTTGTGCCTGGCCATTTTCATGAATATAATTCTTACACATTTCACTGACTTCATGCTGGAAGGATAAACTTTTGAAGTTTCAATGAGTTGGTCTCCTTTTCTGAATTCAGAGTGACTTTTTAAATTGAATCTCTCTTTTGTGAATAAAAGGGAGTTTTGCAGCCTTGGTATTTAGCTTTTCAAATGAAGCTAAACTTCCTCACGAGACAAGCTGCCTGGAATGTATTTGGAGCAGCTTGCCAGCAGATTGTTATTTGCCACCTTGGGAGGCAGTAACTTTCTGACGTGCCCAGAACATTTAAGACCTCCAGTTCTTCATTGAAGTAAACAGCAGTCTAGTTTTAAGAGGAACAACATATCTCTCAGCAAAAGTTGAAGAGACTAAGGAGATCTAGGCTGAAGGAATTTATCCGTCAGACCACAAGCCTCAAAGATGGCTCTAAAGGGAGCAATATTTTTGTTGTTGTCATACTTGATATAATGACAAGGATGGCAACATAGCAGAAAGCAACCACTAATGCCAAGGAGCTGCAGAAAAGAACCTCACTCTGATCTGAATGGTTTCTTTTCTCATTCTGGTCTAAACATTTAATTTTTTTTTTCTTATTTTTTTCTGTCTATTTTAACTTTTTATTAATGGTTATAATTTCTTCAGGTTGGATTGTAAAATCAAGGGTTTAGCAGAGTTTTGGAAATAAAATCAATGTGAGGGAAAGGTAGCAATATCTGACCATGAGGCCATTCCTTTAGGCTGCTAAACTTTTCTTGCAAAGTTACTTTCTGCTGTTATTCCATAAAGCCACGATGTTCTTCATGAAAGTCTAAGAGTATGAACATTATGTTTTTCAATTTAAATAGTCTTCTCCTCAAGTAAAGGATAATTCTTTGTATAGTAGTGCTGTTCTGTTATTTTCTTGCCTGTGGCTTATCATTCCTTCTTTGTATTTTCTGTGGCCTGTCATCTCTGAGCCATGTTTAGATCATGGTTATGCATTGGGATTTCCTAATACTTCCAATATTAAAAAAACTTTTAAGTCATGAAAAAGTGATTATCCCACAGATATGTGCAGGTAAGAAGCTCTCTCCCATGAAATTTTGCTTAATCATGACTGTCCAAGTGTGCTGTGTTATAAAATCTGAGTGGTCACTTGCAAGCCTTTTGTGCCACTGCCTCTTTGTCTATAAAGTGGCTTGGCACTTTTTTATTTAAGAGAAAATGCATGAATAGAACCTAGATACAGGAATTACAAAACCCCCTTAGCTAGTACTATGTGAACCTTCCTGATGAGTGTAATACAAAGAAGGAAAATGTCTGTTGTCTCAGATTAGGAAAAACCCATTCTCAGGCTGATGCATGTATGCAAAAAGTGGGAATATAGGAACAAATTTTGTTTCTGGCAGATCATAACATGTGGCTGAACATTTAGATCAGCCTTACTGTGGCTGCAGAGCAAATCTGTCAAAAGCTGAATGTGTAACAGGGGGTCTACTCCAATTTATGGATGTGCCCATCATTGCAACAGGCTTGACTTTCTCAGCATATCAGCTGGTTCTTAATGAAGAAAAGACAATCCCATATTATTCAATAGGCTTGTTTAGTTCTTAAGATGTGCTCTAGCTATTTTTGCTCTTAGCTCCCTTTGTTCTAGACACTCAGCTGATGTATGTCAACTTGCTGTTATCCATTCCTGCTTTTTTCGAGTTAGTATTTTTAGACAGAATCTCAGTGGATCGTTTATTTTTCACAGCAATGGTCAATGGAATTTCTCTGCATTTATGTCTGTGTGACAGAAGTCAGGATTCAAACTTCACCATTCCCTGTGACATGCTTCATGACCGTGTTCTACAGAAAAGGAAGTGCCAGTACTCTACAGTGTCAGAGACATCAGAAGGACACTCTTTCTGCTCTTATCCAGAGGGCCTTGGCTACACATTTCATGGATCTTCAAGGTCCTGGCTTTTTGAAAACCACAGTTTTGCCCTATTTGTTCTCAGTAGATTTATAGGTTTCTATTTTAATCACCCCAGTTCTGCTTTGATGCTGCAAGGGGCAATTACACAACACAATGTTATCCTTGGTTAAGTGCCTTCTGTTTAATATTATCCAGAGCCTTTGGTCCTGTGTGTTATTCTTGCATTTTTCAAGGTGTGGCTGAGTTAAGGATCTGGTCAGTCCAGCAAAAACTCTGGCATTTTTATTCCCTCTGCATTCCTGAAAGGAAATAATTATGATCAGTAGTTAACAGAATGTCTTCGCCCTCAAATTTCAGACAAGTTTTCTTTTATCTACTGTATTTTAGCTGAATTTTAGCTGCCATGGCTGAAAATGGGTACATAACTCTTTCCTGGAAAAAATCCAAACCAAACAGGTTGGGGGGCTGTCTGTTATATTTTATGAGACAGCTCTGCCCATTCAGCATGGCTGAAATCTAGCTTTTGGAAATCTGAGGACTTCTATCAGCTTCCAGGTTCTTTGTCCTCAAGGTTAAAATTCTGCCCTTATTTCTTTCCATCAAATTACAGTTACCTGTAGGATTAAACTCAAGCAGCTGCAGACAAAGGTTAAGTTCTCGGGGGTTTATTGTTTGTGTGAAATGTATCTTCTCTGAGTTTTGCTTGTACTTAACCCTTTTCCCTCAACTCTGTATAGCTGAAGGAAATTTTTACCACTCTATCTGCATGCTCTGACAGAGAAAGGCCTTCAGAAGGTCTGAAACTCTGAGTAAATTTGAGTCAGCCTGTGTCTGGAAGAACGCAGTGCTGGAAGTGCTACCCAGAGCGTGGATGGAGTATTTTACACAGCAAATGCTTCCTGAAGCCTTTGGTCCCTCCTGAGGCTGTGCTGCAGCCGTGCTGGGAGTGAGCTTTACAGAGCAGACTTTGTCAAGTCAGGACCTGCAACAGGTTTGCTTAACAGCTACTTCCAATGAAAAGAAGTTTTCTTTCAGTCAAAACTATTTTAGAGACCAGTTTACGATTCAGGGGATAATTTATTTGGCTTAAGTGTCATTTCTTAGCTTTGGCATTAAGTTTTAAAAAAGGAAGATAAATGGTTGTAGTAAAACTTAAGTTACAGGAACAATTGGTGGATAACGGATTGTTATTTAGTGATTCTCTTTAGCCTCTGATCAGACTTAGCTTTTCTCTAAAAAATGGATTCAGAGATACCTTTCTGCAAAGTTTGGTGTTTTTTCACTTTCCTATATCTCAAAAATATCAGAAGGAAGTATCACTGAACTTTCTGAAGCACCCCTGCTTTAAAGAAAGAGATCTCAACAATGAAAGAACACTTATATAATATGTTAAGCAATTCAGTAATAAGAAAATGTCAAGTCAATGACAGTTTAATATCCTCTTTGTTACTGTAATGTTTGCAGAATTTCCCCTCTGAATCATACAGTAAAATGGTATAGATTAAGGAGTGAATTCTTAGTAAATTGATATATTATTAATAAATTTCAGTATTCCAAAATCATGGGAGAAGTGGGAAGCAGATCACTGCTAGTACACAGCAAATCTCTTGAGGTCAGACCATCATTTTAAAGACATCTTATAATAAAGGCAAACATAATTTTTTGAAAATGAATTGAAAGAGACCAAAATATTATAATTTTTTTTTCTGCTAAAATGGAAAGAAAAAAAAACTGTCATTTTTGACAGTGGTTTTTTTTGGGTTTTTTTAATATCAGAAGGAGTTCTGTATTTAAATAATTTTCTTACTGATAATGGTTGAGAAGCGTTGAAAGTTTAATCCAAAGTATTCAGGGGTGATTGGACTGGTAGAAGTGGGAATGAGCCCTCAGTATAATAGCTAAAGGGCCTATAGAGAGACTGATGGATTGCTTGAGATTTAGAAAGTGACAGGATAACTAAATATTTTTAAAATAAACTTTCTTTTGGAATAAGGACTCAGTGGTACTCCTGAGCAAAGTCACAAGTTTCAGTTTCAGAAGAACCATCCATTTCTGATAAAGACAGAGAGTAAGTGGAATGTGCCAGAAGACACCTATTTGTTTGTTTGAAACTTAACCTTGGGAATAGGCTTCTCTTCTAAAAAATAATTGAGAAGCAGATGCATTGCAGAAAATGTCACACAAAAAGGCATGTCACATCCTACATCTCTTTTATTCATTTTTCTCTTGTTTTCCTTTTTCTCCTGCCAATCTTTCTATCTGAAATCAGGCTTCTATTCCACTCACTGCCATTTTCTGGCACTTGATCGAGTTCTTAAACTTTTCTGGTAATTGTCTGTCAGCCTAGCACAACATTTTGCAAAATTAATTGCATTCTCAACAACAACAGGCCATTTGACTCACATAGCATCATGCTGTCACCCCTTCATGTTAATAATCTGCCACTTGCCTTCCTGTTCCAGGAATATGTATGCTTTTGCCACTGAATATATTTGCCTTAGACTGTTTTCAGCTCGTTTTCTTCATTTCTTTTTTCCTCTGCTGCAGGGTTTTCCCCCCAGTACACCAGCTCCTTTTCTTCATTTCTTTTTTTCCTCTGCTGCAGGGTTTTCCCCCCAGTACAGCAGCTCCTTTTGTTAGAAACCAGGTTTCATATATACTTAAAAAATTGCAGGAGTGTTGGTAGTTCGGGGACGTTTGTATTATTGATGGTTGCTATAGGCACCTAGAGCAAGTTCTCAAGCTGCTCTCTCACTGGTGTCTGTAAATCCTACAGCTATTGAGCACAACCCAGCTTGATATGCTCTACAGTATTTACTTCAGAATGGATGAATAATTTATATGGCTGTGATTTTTTTTTTCCTTTTTAGTGGTTTTGTACCCTTAGGAGAGCAGCTGAATATTTACAGTGTTATTTTGAATGTTGTGATTAGTTTCTGTAGTACGTGGATGTTTTGGAAAATGTACCAAACCAAACAAAAAGAGCAGCTGAAATTTATTATATGAAAGGTTTTATTTTTCAAAGAAAGTCTTTGCTTATGGCAGTGTGGTTGTAAAATATAAGCTGCTTAATTGGATAAAGTTCTTGCTGTGAAAGAGTGATGTTGGGTGAGGAAGGAAAAGAACTGAAGGAAGCAGAACTAGGTCTGTCTATGTAGAATGATTGTCACTGCCTCTTACCAGATGCTCACCAGGGCCAGAGAGAAGGCTGAAGGTGACGTGAGATGTCCTGCACAAATACAGCAGCAGCTCTGTGGAGGCACAGAAGGGACACGGCGACAGGGGGTCGGTCAAGTTTCACCGGTCCTGAAGTGTCAGGCAGAAATCTTTGAGATTTTATGAAGCCTGAAATGGACCACAGGGGCATACACCCTCTTTGTTGCATTCTATAGACTTGACTGCATTAGGGATGAGCTAATGAGTGGCAGTCTACAGGAACCATATTGACAGGATTAATTTTCAATGCCTCTCAGTCTTTTTTGGATGTGGAAGATTGCCTCTGTAAACAAACAGGACACAAGTTCAAGCCTGGCTTAACAGCATTCCCCATCACATCACTGGAGGCTGCAAAAGGAGTCCAACAAAATCAGCTTGTTGCATAATTTGTGATGATGCACAAAGATAAATGGATTGGCTATTATTTTGCAACACAACTCTTTTACTAAAAAGTGATGTTACATACTGCAACTGTGAAATATTTCAAACATTTTTCTGAAAATTCAGGTCAGACAAAACATTTTAGTGCCATGGAAACATCATGAATCAAACACAACAAATACAAAGATACTTAGAAAATGATACAGCACACGACCACATCCTGTGGTATCCTGATCATTGGATTCTGAACGCCAGAATCAGCAGATGCATAACTGGTTCCAGTGGTGGCTTGGAGCCAGAGGTGGGTTTAAGCACTGTGCTCTTTGCACTTCTTTCAGTTCTGTGTCTATTTCAGGAGACTGTGGTGTATCAAAGCTGTGTGTCCTGCTTCCCCTGTAAGTTGTCCTAGGGAATCAGGTAGTAACTTTTTCCTCTTAGGAAGGATTTTCAACTTCATTTGACACTGGACGAGTTCTAGGAGAAATGTTCAGGTTTTAGTTTTCCTATTCACGAGAGAAAAAAATCAGGTTTCTCTTTTGCTCTTCAGCAAGTGCAGAAATTTTTCCCTACTTGAGTAGAAGGTGAGTTAAGCTAATATCTAGAGAGGCATCTGATGAAGGAAAAGGGTCGGCATTTCAGTGAAACCTGTAACTGTTGCATGCATGCAGGAAGTGACAAGAAATAACACGTAGCATTTAGGGTGATCTTTAGAATCATTAAAGCATTAAGCCTCTAACACATCCGCAAGAGTTCCTTAGAGATCAAGAAGGGGGTGAAGCTTCACAGGACCACCGTGGAAATATAATGGCTTTACTTGCATGTATTGATACCAACATCCTACTTAATATAAAATTTCAGCACTTCAGCTGAAGCAGAAAAACCTGCTCTTGACTCTTGAGATTACCCTTCAAAGCATCCTACACTAAATGCCAGCACTGCACAGAGCAACAACTGTTGCTATACAACGCACCTCTGTGCACACCTACAGTCGGCTTGTGATGACAATGAAATGGGAATGGATTATTGTACTCGTACAGATCACGGGTGATTTTTTCTGAGCTGATAATGACACGTACTCCTACTGCTTCGAATCATGAGGAGGAGTCAACACGGAGAGGTGTGTGAAAGTAAACCTTATGTTTGCTCCCCTTACAAAGTGAGCCTACAGCAAATCTGCTGCTGTGATAAGGATTTTGAAATACTGGCTTTCACAAGCAGCAGCTCTTACAGGTTTTATATTGGTATCGAAACATGGCACCATCTTCTTGTTCGCTGTTATGTGCAAGTCAGAGTACCAATGAATGTCTCAAAGCCTGACATGGTTTAGCCCAGGAAGTTTTGCACTTTTTCAACTCCTGTCCTTCTGTTGTGATAGCTGCTACAGATTTTGTGGTAGAAAACTGAGGAGGAAAACTGTACTGATATGTTTGGTACTCATTTTACTTCAAAAGAAAGCAGAATTGTAGAAGACTCAGTTGTTACAAAACTAGTGCCATTATACATTATTCTTTTTTCAAGTTTATATGTCATCATGCAAATTTTTCAAGGACATTTTACAGATTATGCATAACACCATCTGCCTGCCATCAGAAATACCCGTGTTATGTGACATTAAATTTTTTCATTGTGTTAGGAGACAATGAATAAAGTTTATCTCAAAATACCCATAGTGTTGAATATGGGGGAAACTATGGACAGTAAAAGTGCAGCACAGAGCTGTGTTTTGGGTTCATTCTGAGAACACCCCACTGATTCCACGCTGATGTTTTGGCTGTTGGCAGGTGGGGCTCACCCTAAATGCAGGAATTTCAGTGTCCCATGCCCTGCCAGTGAGCAGGTGCCCAGGAGGCTGGGAGGGAGCGTGGCTGGGACAGGTGGCCCCAACTGGCCAAAGGAATTTCCATCCACAGAAAGTCGTGTCCAGTGCAGAAACTGGGGGGAGCTGGCCAGGGGGCGATCACAGCTCAGGGACTGGCTGAGCACTGGCCAGCTGGTGATGAGCATGGAATTGTGCATCACTTTTTTGTTGCCCGTCCCCCTCGGGCTTTGTCGTTGTCTCTCTTTTTGTAACCTCCCTTTTCTTCACAGTTATTATTCTGGTTTTTGGTGTTTCAATTATGAAACTGTTCTCATCTCAACTCATTGGTGAGAGCAGCTCAGTTGGTCAGAGCACGATGCAAGTAACACCCGCGTGGTGGGTTCAGTCCCTGCATGAGCCATTCACCTAAGAGCTGGACTTGATGACTCTTGTGGGTCCCTTCCAACTCAGAATATTCTGTCATCTGGAAATGAGCTGGTGGATTCTTCTCCCCAGCCCACCAGAGGGGGAGTCAGCAGCTGTATGGCTGGGGATTAAACCACGACACTTGCATTTCAGCTGGAACCACATTGCATTAGAGGAAAACCCTGTATAAGTTTATCCACTGAAAAGACCGAGAATCTCTCAGAGCTCTTGACAAACTGTAGTGGATATTTACATTTTCTCTTACAAACGAACACCTTACTGCACTTCTCTGGGGTCAATATTGATACTGACCTTTTCCACTTGGCTGGAAATGTATTATATCCCCCAGATGATCTCAGTGATCATATTCCTGCTGTGAGGCTCACAGTGCAGTGCTTTGTAGGCGTGTTTTCAGTTCTACCTTATTGACATCATTTTTAAAGGAAACCAGTATATTAAGCTTTCAGTCTTAGAAGATTTTCTTTGAATTATTCAAAATTCATTGAGCTAATACATGCCATCTGTATATGTTTATATATGCTTTCCTCTGGCTCTTTGGCTGCTTCAGAGTAACTTCTTACCGCTGTAAAACTGCTCACTATTATTACATCTCTCATACTGGTATAGAAATTAAAATACTCAAAGTGTATTACTACATGGAATAATATACATGTAAATTACTGTTTCTTGCTTAATTATGCTTTTCTGTACTGTGATAAATTCTATTTTTTTCCTCATTTTTGCAATAATATCTATTAAAAATTTCCAGCAGTCTCAAAGCATGTATTAAATAGTAATAAACAAGTACATAGCTTCATAGCTGTACTGATGCAAATGAATAGTGTTTTGTGTTACTTTTTATTGAAGTTAATGGATCAAAACCAAAGTTGCTGGTGTCAGTGAAACTGGTAGCTTTACTTTTGTAAGACTTGGCTCAAGACCTGTATTTCTCCATTCAACTTGCCCTTTATTTTCCTTTGGAAGACAGTAGTTTTTTAGTGATGGTGTTGGCGGAGGTGTAGTAATAACGATGCTTGTTGTAACACTTTTTCAGCTTCCAAGACAGTCTGCTGTCCTGTTTTGGAAGGAATAAATGCAAACTGTCTTAAGGCTCTGTACTTAGAACACGTTCCAGTTATGTTTCCAGGTAATTTGTTGAGCTCATGCTTAAATGCAAGAGATTCCTGGCAAGGTCCCCAGATCATAGTTTACTTAGTTCTTCATCCCTGTGTTTACTGAATGATTAATTTTAAAATTTCCCCAGGTTCAAGGAAGTTATAATATAGCCTTGTTAAGCCTGATCATCTTTGTCAGCTTCAAATACTTTGTTGTCCAACATCTTCATTTATTTATTTATCTTTTACTCTAGGTTTTTGTGATATTATCATCATCCTTATCTTCTCCTAAATTGTTAATGCACCGTTTCAGATTATGTTAATTCAAGCATCCTTCTGCAGATTGCAACTGCAGTTCTTGAATGGCTGAAATTTACTTGATCATACAAGGGAAAGCTTTGGTAATAGTGAATACTATTTAAGGGTTTTGACAGGGGCTCTGTGTGTAGTACTTATGATGAAGAAAGATTTGACAGTCAAAATATTGATTTACACAGGATTTTCCAGACTGCCAAGTGTGGGGTGTAGGGGTAGGTGGGTGCACACATGGAATGCATGGGCTCCTCCTGTAGATTGAGTGGCCTGAATACACAGTTAAATTGCTGCACATTTGTTTGTGTTGCTAGTAGGTTAGATTCCTGTAGAAATTACCCTATAAGCAGAATGAAAATTATGACAGGAGTTATATCCACCAGAATTTACAGAAGAAGGGTCTTAGTAGAATGGATGGAGAAAGATTTCTTTGCATTTGGGACTGCAGAGGTTGTGAAGCATAGAGAAGAAAATTTCATTAAAAAGATGTCTGTTTCAGTCTTGCAAAAATATTGGAGAACTTGCAAGAACAAAATATGCTGAAAAAGGGACAGGATTTTATAGAACAGGTCATAGCATGATTGGGGTTATTTTTTTGGTTTGTGCAGAAAGTTGATCACAAGGTTTGTATGAAGAACAGGGTATACATAAATAGTGCTCTTAAGATAGTTTTGTCATGGCTGGTATATCAGGGATTTCAAAACCTGAGTGTCTGAAGGATTAAGTGTTTAGAACCACGTACTGCAACAGCTGCTTGGCACAGGAGAATAACAGTAGCAAACTCTCATATTTTCTATTTTTATAATCAAATATTCGCACTAATATCCATTGAGAGGAAAATCTTGGAAATAAACTGAAAGATAAAAATGATATGAAATGTGACCAGGAAGAAATGTGTATTCTACATGAGCTGTAGCTGTAATACTACCTTAGGAGTAACAATTATATATTTACAGAGGACTTTAGCATGCATTGAAAACCATACTTTCTCTGCTATAAAGATCTTAAAAATCCAAGTAAAACCAGATAAAGTATGTCAATCTGTGTAAGTTAGGTAAGGTTTTGTAAGGTACAGAGAATAGAAGCAGATTGTTTCAAATCCAAGAGAAGTTAAGAAAGGAAGGAGGCTTTTGTGATAAAGAAAGGTGAACACGGGCGATGGAAGGAAAGGTTCAGAGATGAAATGAGGAAGGGAACAGAAGCTGGAGCAGATAGGCTGGATTTGCTCTGCCGTGGACACAAAGCTATAAAAAGAACTTAAGGTGCAAATTGGCATAATTTATGCAGAAATGACATTCAGGCCAGCCGCAGACGGTGGGACAGCGACACGGTGATGCTCGATGTGGACAACTGCAGGTATTACAGTAGTGTAGCTGACTGAGTTTCTTTCAAATGCTTGATCCTGTTTCATTCTCCTCTTAGAGGGAAAGATACTGTTCTACCCCAGATTCACACTATGAGCACCCCATGACAGTTAATAAAACTGCTCCTTCAATTTAATTTTAGCATAGCGGATTCTTCAACTGGTAACTAAATAAAAATGTTGCACTCTGAGCATGTGAAACGGGGGTTTAGTTTCTCTTTGGAGAAATAAAATTTAACAGCTCTGAAGCTTTTGTGTGTGGGCAGAGGGTAGACTTCACTTTAGGTCAGAATTGTGAATATCTTTTTTTGTATGCTTACTGGCATTTTGTACACTTATAATTCATTCATTTGTGTTTAAGTACAGTAAAGACTTATGTCTTCTGGGTTTTATGTGAAGTTGATACAAACTGATAAGAACAGAATATTGGCAGCTGTGTCCCAAAAGTAGCATAC
>WAAG01074438.1:0-23579 GCA_013390105.1 Tichodroma muraria
GGCCTTAACATGATGCTTAAAGCTGATTCAGAGGTAAATATAACTCTGAAATCCAGGATGAGGGCATCATACATAGCACTGTGATATTTGACTTTAAATGAATCCCCTGTAAATTCAGCTAGCATAATGTGCCAAGTTTTTGCCTGTCACTTTGCAGCAACAACCTAGACATGAACACAGTGCTCCACACGAAGCCTTGCAGAATCAGAGACACTTGAAAACATGTAACAGATATCATTTATTTGCACTGCTTATAATACAACAGTAAAATCTGCCTAATAGTAAGTATTCTATAGACTATTTTAAATTTCAAAGTCATTCAAATTACTATGACAAAATCCCCAGCCAGGACTTCGACAACAAGTCCTATATAATACAACAGTGTCAATAATGAACAGTGGGAGTGATTGAGGATTTTATTTAGCATTATTTTCATTCTTGATTTATCATCCTACCTGTTCGTAAGCCCAGAACTTAATAGCTGTTTCAGGAGCTATTTTCACAACGTTTACACCATTCCCCCTCCAAAGCGATCGGACACCACCTTCTTTCAACATTTGCTTAAAACCGCTGGCTATATTCATTTTGTTTGACTTTGAACCATGAACCTAAAAAAATCCAAAACCAAAGTCACAGTAGAGAACACTGCTCTGATTAGATTATAAAACTCATCAGCACTAAACTGATTAAATATATCAACTAGTGAACCCATATGCACTATTGAAATGATCGAATTTCAGTAGCACTAGTACTGTAACATTTTGCTTACCTTTTTTCCCACGTCCATAAAACACAGTTTTTATGAACAGAAAATATGGAAATTGTCAAAACACAGCCAGACCTCTGCAATTTGAACACTGACCTTGGCCCTCAATTTTTTCCCAATGGATCTCTAAAAACTGAAGCAATACACTGGAAACCAAGAAATTCTTGAACATTGCACCTACCTGCATCATGACTTTAAGGCGATCTAAGGGTGCTGTACCTGTTCGGGAGACAGCACCAGCCACTCCTCCTGCCAACAGCTGCTTCCACCACTGCCCGGTCTTTTTCTCTTCCTCCGTGAACTCATCTGGAACAGTCAAACTATCTCCTATATCCAATACCTTTATGAATCCAAAGCAAAGATTTGCAAATTACTATCTCATTCCATCATCTCAGTTTTATCCACAGTTCTAATTCCAAATTAATATAGTACCTAAGAATGTGCAAATACAGCCCTAGCTACAAATAAAAAAAATCTTATTTACATTCTATTATTAACTTGCTATGCATTGCTATTCAATGAAAAGCAACTTTAAGTGACTTCTACATAGAAACTGAGCAATAACACCACGAACCCACCATTTCAAAGACTGCACCATCATCATTAAAAATTACGACAAAGTTCCTCCTTGAGTACGGCCCAAGCAAAGACATTCTGTCATGATCAGCAGTCCTTTAAAGTCAGCACTAAAGCTCAAATGCTTAGATGTTGCAGCTAACCTTTCACCAGACAGTCTTGTGGGATTAGTTTGGTAATCTCCTAAGGTTGCTAACAAGAGGTTTCTCTCACGGTAATTTATTCACACATGTGGGATGTCTCCTTCCCCCACACTGCCCAACATTTTAAAGCTGGGTTTTAACAGCTGATGTATCAGAATATTCTATTTCCGGTAACTGCTGTATATTATCCTACAAAATGAAAAGTTTGACAAATACAGATTTTTGACATATACACATTTTCCTATCATCAGTTATACTCAAAGACACATTAAATTACTTTTTTCAGCTGTAAAAGTTTGAAATTTCACTAAGGGAAGCATGTTTGTATTGCCATTGGATTTGATCAAAGAACAACATTAACATAGGTTTTAATGATAAAACTAAGACGTAACACTATGAAATCTCACGTCACTTTTGCTCTTATGTGTAACCAATAATCATGATACATGAGAAAAAGTACACTGTAGATAATGCAAATCTGCTATTACACATAAATTAAATGTATAAAAAGAACAAAAATTTATTAATAACTGATAAGTACTGAGCAGAAAGTGTATTAACTGATAAAACTTTGAACTACCATTGATTTTAATTGTAGACATTATATCCCTAATTTATGCTGCATTCTCCCTCTGTTAGTAGAGGGAGAATGCAGCATAATACTGTCTTGGTCATTTGGGACAAAAATTGTAGAAGGCAGAGCATAAGTATAGCCACTGGACAAAATGGATAAGCACCAACTATTCTGCATATTGAACACAGAAGAGATTAACTGGAAAATCCTTTCATCTTCCTCACATTTGAGATTTCAAAGTAAGGTGTCATCAGTTGCTCAACTACACGGAAACATCAAAAGATCAATCAAAACCTCAAAACAAAAATTCAGTGTTCTAAGACATATTATGCGTATCTACCAGGGTTTAAACCTTGTGTGTACTGAGACCTAAACACAACTAAGGGAAAAAAAGATAAATTTGAGGGTGTTTATAACAGAAAGGCCACAGCTATCGTAATAATTCTATGCCAATGTAGCTATCTGCTTGGAAGAGTCTGATAGCAATTATATAATAAAAACAGAATTGTAAGAGCTGTCTGTCAATGCTAGCCAGGCTGGGAGGTCTCACATCTGCTCTTATCTCAAAGACCAGCTGTGTTGCTGGATTTTGCCTGCTGTGATAACTGGGTCATCAGCTGACTGCAACACTAAGATCACAGGAGACTCCCTCAGTTGTTTCTTGGGGGCAACTAATGACATTCCATAATAAAAAATTAAAATACAGATCTTATGTTTAATAATACTAAGGAGCATTTTATTAAAGCAAAAGTTTTTTCCACTAAGTAAGCTGGGACCAGGACTATTTGATCTCATAGCAGTGCTTCAAGTGCTTTCTTCAGCAAACAGGGAGCTAACTCCCTTTTGGCAAGCATTCCTGAACTGAGGTTGTACAGTGTCAAACACTCAAAGCTCTCAGATCTCATAAAATGTTTTTTATTATGGAAATGCTGACTAATCCCTGGAGATATAAATGGTCTCACTATATTCAAAGGCATGTAACCTTCCTTTATTTCCTCCAATAATCTACAGGAAGGATATTTAGCAAATAGGATTACTGTTGGTTTACTTACTTTATTATTGTTCTTAAAAATCAGCCACTGAGGTGTCAACAGCTCTATTCAATAAAAACTTTAAAAATTTCTCTGCACAGTAGATAACCTATTGCTGTATATTCTGTATGCTTAAATTAAATTCAATGGCACAAAAGAGCATGATGTGCACAGAAAATCACCAGTAAAGACATCACTGATTTTATGATAATTATAATGATACTATATAACTGCAAATACTAATTTCAACATAAGAAACAGTTAAAATGTCTATAAGTTGTTTCAATAAATCAAATTGTACTGTAATGTGCAAAGAAAAATATTTAATACTGTGGTTATTACTTTTCTGTGAGATATCTCCAAAAGGGGAAAAAAATTCTGTCCTAAGCATTATTAATAATTATTTGCAAAATTTAGATCAAGACGTTCGTCCAGAAGGAACTCATCTGACACAATCCTGCTCATAAATGGGAGAGCATGAAGTGAAAAGGAAAACTAAACAATACAGATATGCCTGAGATACAAGTGTGAAGCTGTTATACTCAACATCAAGTTAACACAGCAGATGAACTTAGGAGCTGCACTAGGTTAAAAGAAAAAATAGAACTTACAGTGGAATGTTTCCAATATCGAATTATTTCTTCGATGTCTGTAGCTGGATTAAACATAAAATGATCTCTCCACTCATTCCAGTCTACTGTCATTGTCCCATCAGCATCAATACTGAAAAGAAATTGATCAAAACTATATAAGGAAATAGTAATGGTAGGGGTTTGTTCTGGTTTTCTTTTTCTTCCCCCTCCCCCTCCCTCCTTTTTTTTAACTTGGGTTATCACATCAATAACAACTGACTGTAAATTCCACATAGTGACTTCAAGGCTGAATCTGCCACGGCCTTTCAATACTATGCTTCTCTCATCCAAGTGCATCTGTCCTATTCCATTTAACAACATAATACAGTGCTTCTTTCTATCAACAACATTTACAGAGAAATAAAGTAACATTCTCCTCTGAGAACCAGATGCTCCAATAGTAACTACCAACACCTTTCAAAGTCATAATACCATTTATCCCCCTCTCTGAAATAGAAAAATATAAATATTAACAATACAAGGAAGATTAAGTTGCCTCAAAAATAATAATTCCTAACCTTTGCAGGATCTTTTCTGCCTGTTTTTCTGAAATGTCTATACCCAATATCTTGAGGGACTGGACAACTTCTGAGGCTTCAATTTTTCCTTGAAACAATAAAATAAAGATGATACATACTTAAAATGTGGATCTTAATAAACTTAGCACCTTGAAGCTCAGTGTAACAGCTGAATAATTGCAAAGATGATTTAAAAATCAACTTACCACAGATGATGAGTTTTGATTGTCTACTACAAGAACAAAGTAAATGGGATGCGAATATACAGTTAGTTAAAAACTGGTTTATCTTCAATAGCTAGAAATTGTCAGAAATTTCCTCACAGTTTCTCCATCTGGGGAACAAGGAGCCCCAGCTCAGTGTACTTGGAGTAAATAGAAAGAAAAAAGACTATATATTTTTTTTCCATCTATAGCAAATTTTAATTATGATCATGTTAAGGAAAAGAAGTCAGAATTCCATATTCATAACTTTTTGTTCCAGTTCAGACAAATATAAGTTACACTACTTTTAATGCAAAAAATTAAAAAAGTTTCTTCAAACAATGTTTGAACAAATAAAATAAACCAAGATATACCATCATTGTTTTTGTCCAGGCTCTTAAATGCCAGTTTCATCTTTTTCTCATGTTCTTTAAGATACTGCATAAATTCTTCAAAATCCAGTTGTCCATCCTGGTTAGTATCCCCAGCTTTAAAAATTTTCTATTGAGAGAAAAAAGAATATTTTATTTGTTCAAATTACAGCAGGTCACAGAGCATCACTTTGTTTTCAGAATTTAACACAATATTTGCATAGGGAGAAAAAACACTTGGCAGTAAATATACATTTAAGAAAGCATTATTTATTATTTACATAACTTTTCTGTGCAGAAATTTTACGGTTTCTTACCAGTTCTGGCAAGTTATACGTACAGGTATCAAAAAATTTGTGGAGGAAGAGGCGGGGGACAGAAGAAAAACCAGAGAGCAAACAAGTTTAAGCCTGTGAGTTTCCTGTGTGTGAAAATTGTCAGTAAAATAAGCAGAACCTTGACTATCACCTTAATCAAGTGGTCTATTAATTATGAATTATAAAGATAAAAAATACAAACAGCAATTAACTCTTTAAATGCTGACCAAAAATTTACGAAGATCTTGCCCCACTGGCACTTCCAGCCCTTAGCGTTTGAGAGAACACAGCTTTCTGCTTCAAACTGAATCCCTGACTACAATTTTAAACAAACTTCTAACAACTACAAGCACACTTATCGTCCTTTCTTGCATGTGCTTCCTAGGAACTGTCCTGCAGATAGAAACACTTCATGCAAAATTAACTGCGCATTGAATGCGTGGTATGCAATTGTCAGGACTGCAGGAAACAAGTCTCAAACGCAGCCCAGGCAGACGCTGCCCCACCAACAAAGGGCCAGAAAACTTCACCACCTCCACGTGTGAAAACGTGCTTGTTAGAAAGGGGCAATTACGGCGGACCTGCAAGCAGCAGCCTGTAATTGCTGAGGCTTGTGCTCCAGGCAAGGCCCAGGGAAGCTCTGCAGGGTTCGGGAGCTCGGGCTTTCCGCCGCAGCGCTGCCGTCTCCTCTGGCAGGAGACGCAGGAAGCCAGCAGGACAACCAGCCCGCAACGCTGCTCTAGAGCACAAGACTTCAGGGAAAATTATGTCTTACCCCCTCCTTTGGACATGGGTCCCTGTGGGTTCCCTCAATGTGCAAAATCCTAGGGGGACAGCACTCAGTACCAGACTGGAGACCAACTTGACAGCACAATCTCCTCACTAACTGCAGTTTCACAGCACTTCAGGTTACGTGTAAAGAATATACCAAAAATTCTTCCAAGTACCTTCTATTCAGCAGACTGCCTTGCGCAACTGTAGTTTCTGAATAAAGTAACCTTCAACAAGACTTGAATGGCTGTTCTAATCTGCAAAATCTGGTTTTAATTTTGTTTACTCCTCTAATTAGTAGAGGTCCTCAAAAGACCAAAGTCCAACAAGTTCTAGGCTACAGAAACTAAAAACAAAGGAAGCAAAAAACTGGTGTATTTTTTGCAAGTGTCTGAAAAAGACTGACGACATCTAAATTAATTTATGTTGCCGCCTCCATCTTCCCCATCCCTCTACAATAAGTAATGTACTTTAAAATTTCATCGCAAAAACTCCAAAATTTATAAGATTATCAAGGATTTCTCAATGAAATAGAGCAAAATTATGTGGTACGCCACAGTGAAACGAACAAATTATTTATCATAATATTTAACATAATACAGCAAGTCATGCACAATAAAAATCAACTCAAGATACCAGATATTCAGATAACTGTGATTTGGTATCAGCTTTGAAAAACAATGTTCTTAGTACAGTCATAAGTCCAGCCTGATTGTCATTTCTATTAATAACCTGTCAACACAGATGGATATACACATCAATTCAGTTTCATGCCTCTGTCAATACGGTTAGAACTGTTCAGAATTTCCCATTACAAAAAAGAGTTAGTTGACATTTCTAGATATTTATGGAGACAGTCCTAACCACAACCTTCTAACAAGAAATTAAGAAAGGCTAGTAGACTAATCATTCAAAAAAAATGCAAACACAAAACCAACAAAACCCTACCATTAAAAATAACTCTAGTCTGAAGTGTCCCCTCTCAAAGACACTGCAATCTCAAGCCATCTTTTACCCCACACATGGTACCTCATGCTGCAGGGTCCCAATGTCCTGCTGGGCTCCCACACTCTCCTGAGAAGAGGTGACTTATGCAGCACCTTAAATACCTTTGCGTGGGTTCTACTCGACACAGCTTGTTACTGTTCCCCACTGCTACGTGAACTACGCAAACCAAAACACAGACCAAGGAAAGAGGTTTTCTGTCTCACAGAGAGGACAAAACGTGAACTAAATTGTAATTGCAAAACGTCCACTGCTGAGGATGATGTGAGCCAAAGAAAACAGGAACTCCTAGGAAGCTAGAGAGCCGGTAATTTCTGTGTGTGAAGGGGGGCACATTTCAGTTCATCTGCCAAAGAAGTGCATTCCATATGGCAACAATGAAAAAAGGGTAAGCACAAACATACTCTCCATTTCCTACTTTTGTTTTGACAGTTATTTTGCGGACTCCAAGCCAGTCTCAGCGAAAGAGAACAGAAATGACAAGGAACAAAAACGTATGGCACATGTGTCTTTCTCCCAGTACAAATCTAAAAGCTCATGCAAACAAAAGCCCCTTGCTGTCTATGAAATTAACTAATTTTGTGGGTGTTAAAGTTTCAGATTAAAACCACTAATTTGCAAGTTTGCGGAACAGGAACACTGAAAGAAGTTTGTCTTCTACTTGGCGGGCAGAAACTTCCTCCTGGGGGGTTCCATACTCCATGGGCATAGCCAGCAGAAAGACACCTCCTGGATTCTGTGGGGAGCCTGGCACACTAAGTCCTAGGTACAAACTGCCCCTTCACAGCATCAAATAATAATTCAAGTTGGAAGGAACCTCTGGAGTCCATTGAACTCAACCCCAGCTCATAGCATGTCTAATTACATCTAATTAGATCAGGCTGTGTGGGACCACATGCAACTGAGTCTTGGACACCTTCAAGGAAGGAGATTCTACAGCCTCCACAAGCAAACCACTCCATTAGTCAATCACTCCCCACTTCAGATCAACACTGAATTCAATTCTGCTGTTCTGCATTTAATATACTACCAGATTTTGTATAATTACAGCCACTTGTCACTCTGCCAGTGCCAGGGTCACCTGGCAGATGGAGGAGAACTGGATGCATTTTAAAATAGGCATGCTTACAATAGAGCAGGAACCAACCAAGGTGCCAACACTGGCTTAAAAGTCCTGGGAAACAATGTTTGGCATGCCTGCCACATAAAACCTGCCATTTCTTGTTACAGCCTTACTGTGGGATCACCTCACATTTACAAAGGCCCAGATACTTTATTTTTCAAGGCACACCATCTCTTTCTTTTGTCATTGTCTAAAAACTGTAACCCCAAGCAATAAGAATAATTCACTGGACAAAATGAAACGATGACCACATAAAGAATTGCTAATTACTGACAGATATAGGAAGACAGTTTAGATGATGACATGAGCTAGCAAGGTGTTCTTGCAGCCCAGAAAGCCAATCATATCCTGGGCTGCAGAAAAAGAAGCGTGACCACCAGCTCAAGGGCTTCCATCTCTCTACTCTGGCCTCGTGAGACCCCACCTGGAATACTGTATCCAGCTCTGGGGTCCTCAGCACAGGGAAAGACACGGACCTGGAGCAGAGGGGCCTGAGGAGGCCACAAAGATGATCAGAGAGCAGGAGCACCTCTCCTGTGAGGTGCCTGTGAGGAAAGGCTGGAGTTTTTCAGACTGAGAAAGAGAAGGCTCCAGGGAGACCTTACTGCAGCCTGTTGGTGCTTAAAGGGGCTTATAAAAGAGATGGGAACAAACTTTTAGCAGGGTCTGTAGTAATAGAACAGGGAATAATGGTTTTAAATGTAGTGAATGTCAATTTAGATTACATATAAGGAAGAAGTCTTTTATGATGAGAGTGGTAAAACACTGACACGGGTTGCCCAGAGCCTGTCAGACACTCCACCCCTGGGAACATCTGAGGTGAGACTGGGTGGGGTTCTGAGCAACCTGATATAGCTGAAGATGTCCCTGCCTATTGCAGGAGAATTGGACTACAAGAACTTTTAAGTCACTACCTATGCAAACAATGCTATGCTTCTGTGATCTTTCTTTTTAATGCTACAGGCCTTCACACAAACAGACTAAAATGCTCCTGTGCTGACCTATTTGGTCATGACACTGTCACCTTCGTCTTCTCTCCTCTTTTTTTTTCTTCGTAATTCTACTATTTTTGTGCTTTTTCTGTTGCATATTTTGTTAATACAGTGACTTTGAAAGTCCTGCACAACCAGGCAACACCAACGCAGGAGGCCACAAGCAGACTGAAACACTAAAGGTATTTTTTTAAAAAATTCTCCATTATATAAATCATGTTGCAGTGTTGAATTCCTACTCTGTCAGAAGACCTCTGTATTTGGTGTGGAAATGTAAGTCAGCAGGTCTGTGGAAAAAAAAAAGAATTACAGACAGGCTTTATATACACATCAAAAACTCTCCACCCTTCTCTGTAAGTGTCCTGATGAATTATTAGAGTGCCCTATGCCAAAGTCATGAACTTTAACACGTTCATGGCTACAATGTAAAGACAAAGAATGCAATACACTAGAAATCTCTATGGCTTTATGTAGACTTTTCTTTCAAATTCACAGTCTAATTCTTACATTATTTAGTATCATTATTTGTGTATTGTGCATGAGCCTTCACATTCTTTTTACAAAACTGAACTGTGCACGAAAGGTGGGGCTGCTGAGTACAAAGGATTACCAATGTATCCATTAGCTTGTTATTTCAGCTAAGTAATATAATGTAAAGAATATTTAAAAGGAAGTGATCCATCAAGAACTTACTGGCTTCCTATCATGCTATCTACAAGACACAAGCACAAAACAGCACTTCAAGATACATCACTGGTACAAGTAGCAATTATGTGTTCTGCAATCTGAACCACAGTTCCAAAGGGCACAGCTACAAATGCTGCATACTAAGAACTCCAGCACTGCAGTAAGAACATCATCATGTCTTTAGACATTCACACAGTTCACATTTGCTTTTAAAATCGGAGGTACTATATATAAAACCAACATTTTTTCCCTTTTTTCCCCCCCCTTTTTCAATTCTTTCCCTCTAAACTATTTTTTTAGCCATTCACATAGCTCTGCAATCTACAGTTTTAAGTTATTCAACTGTAATATTATTGGATGCCAAATTCAGTCACAGCTGAAGTATACACAACACTTCTTTCTCCCTTTACTGGACACATAGCAGACAATAGTCCTTTTCCTATTTATATCTGCTAAGACTACACACATTTATGCAGACTATGAAAGCCCAAAAAACACTAGCAAAGATTATTAAAGTTGGCCTTGTCAAACTACATCAGCTGGGAGATAAATCCAGCATAAAGGGAAAGGGCCTGAGGATGTGTTCACACAGGATTATAGCCCAGGGAGTCCACTAACACACAAACTAGACTGACACTTCACCTCCAGAAATTCAACACAACACTGAGTAAAACAGGAATTTGCACTGCCTCTAAAGGCCTCCCAACTTGCCCAAATTCAGCATTCATATTTACTCTCTTGCCTCCCAAAGGACACTACCAACATGTAGACAGTATCCAAGAAGGCCCTTTAAACCTGCTAGAGACAGACATTAGAAGTACAGTACCCCCCACTCCAGTACAGCAGGCTTGCACCCTTGCAAGTCTGACAGAAGATGTTGCTGTCAGCTACAGAGCTTCCCCTTCCTGTTCCCTGCCCTAAGCACCACTCTTCACTCAGCACTGCAACAGGGCGGCACTAGCAGAGATCTTCTCCCTGGTCCATTTCAGCTAACAGAATCTCTAGAAAACGAGACAAAAAAGGACAAGATGCAAGTGTGAGTACGCTCTCCCAAAATGCCTCGCAGAGGCTGCTCCTTCAGGACCTGGATAAACTCTCTCAACTCATAGCTATGAATTAAATTTCAAGAATCTGAAACAGCATACATGGAAGATGCAAACTATCCCTTGAACTTTCATTCAGCATTCTTTGCAAGTTACACTGGTATTTTTGACTTTGAGCATACTTGGTAGACAGAGTTTTCCCATTAAACAGGACAACTCTACTGAGGCATCCCAGCCATAGTAATTTCAGAAGATTTAACAGTTTCCCTTGTTTGTTCACCTGGGACCACTGCTGTCTCAAGACAGGGATTTAGCAAAGCATTTCAACACAGCAGTTAAGAGATGTCTCAGAGGTGAGGCTTCCCATATTTGGGAATTCTTGGCATTCTTGCATTCTTGCACTTTGCAGCAACAGGAGGAACAATTAATCATTCATTGTACCCTGTCACTGTTCAGGAAAAAAAAACAATCAAGTTAGTATAAAAAAATATAATTAATTTCATCTCCTTGGATGTTTAAAGTGTTATGAAAACAAACTTAATATTCATCTCACTCTTTCATACGGAGACTTGGAGACTACAGCACATATCAGTTAAAAGCTTCTGAAGCTCTACATGTAGAAATGAAATAATGATTTACATGTTTGCTTACCATGAAAGAAAAGTAAATTGAGTAAATTCAATTTCAAATTTACAAATTGAACACATTAGTGAAGATATTTGTGGTATTTCACAATCAAGTCCCCATAACCAGTCATAATCATCACATCTATTATGACCAGAAAAGGGAAGTTTAAAGGAACTAAATGGTTCCAGTTTTCTACAATCATATGACATGACATCTGTTTTGATAAAAAGTTTAAGATGCCAGACTACTCTAAATCTCTAATACCAAGTTTTGGGCAAACTCTTAAGGTGAGAGAAAGCTTCAATTCATATAAAGAATGACACAGAGACAGGTAAGTACTGAAGCTTTTAAGACTGTGAATCTGCATATCAGGTATGATAAATTCTAAGAGTAGATACAATGTGATATAAGATAACCATGTACCTTTCTCAAAGTCGCCAAAGTAATCACTGTTTCTTCTGTTTGTAGCCAAGCTATAACATGATGAAGGAGGCTTCAGTTAACCCTGGTCTACTTCCCTTCTAATTTTGCCACATAAAGGAAGTTGCCAAAATTAAAATAAGCGCAGAAATCTTAAAAGAGCAGTGAAGAAACATTTAAGTTTAACTCAGTCACTAAACAAGTGTGTGGTTTCTGGACTAAGAACTGCTATGGGAAGCTCAAGCTCCAAAGCATTACCTAGCTGCAGTTTTTAGAGGCCAGAGCAAAGCACAGGAGGAAACTGCACACCTGGGCCATTCTCACCCATCCCCATGCTGAGACACAGCAGTGGAGCACAGCACAGGGGCCTGCCTCACTTGACAGAATTCTAAATTTCCTGTGGTTTAAGTGCAGAAACATACTTCAAGTGTTCTGAGTATTTTAGACTTGACTGGACTCAAATTTTCAGAAATAGTCAATTACTCTAAATAGACCATAGACTGATTGTTGAGAATTTATTCTCATTAGGCCCTGTCTCCACCATGCAGAGGTGTCTCTTCACTCTGTTTCTTCATCCTAAAGAGCTTTAATGTAGCCAAAGACTTATGTCAAAATGTTAAGAGAGTTAGCCCAAATAAGATCATTAGACTGGTTCAAGAAGGTAGTTATTCATTTCAGTAACATCTTCCTGCTCCTAGCTCCAGAACTCAATGTATAAATAGTACCTGAATTTGAATACTTGGCTGTTCCTATCCCAAACTGAAGCTTGAAATATGGGGTTCATCTCCTACGGATTTACTGTAAGGACTGATGGCAGCAGAAGGAAAGGGTGAACAAAAATAGTACTTCATCCAACCACTCACACCATTTATGGTGCTCCCGCCTACAAGACTCACAGCATTCTGAAGACACAGCATGAGATCATATGTGATCTGATCCCAGCATCTATTTTGTGTCCCTGCTTATCAAAGTCACTGCACAATAGCTTAGTAGTTAATACTGCTTGTAGAGCAACATTTGATAGTTACCACACTGAATTCCTCCTTCATAGGTGTCGACATATTATGTCGGGAATTTTCTGCAAAGCTTTGCAAAGTAACCCATTCCTGGCAGGCAATATACCACAATATAAAACAGGAGTCGCCTCGGCAGCCTCCCAGCAGCACACATTCCAGATCTGCCAGTCATTTACTTTTGTCTGTCAGATACTGGCACAAGGCAGGTCAAGTAGAACACAGTCAGGAGGTTCTGTCAGGTCGAGCTATGATGTCTTGCTATGGGGGAAAAATGATTCCTCCTTAGAGGGAGACGCAAACTCCAAAGCTTACCACACAGGTTCACAGCTGATGGAAGGTGCATACCTGCAGTCTATTACTCAAATGCACAGTAGCTTTGTCTCTTTCAAAAACACGCATACTCTTTCTAGAGAGGAACTGCACTTAAAGACAAAAGAGCAAAGCAGTACCAGTAGCACAAACACTATACTGTGAAGGTGGTACAACTTTGGATCAGCCAACTGATTTGCAGTGAAACCCAGGAACACACAAACAGTCCCTTTTCCACAGGTTAGCCAGAAAGCAGCTGTGCAGCTCCGAAGAACAACGGCCAACGCTCCCAGGTATATGGATTTCATCCTATGTGTTGGAAGCCAGCTTTGCAAGAGATTTTTGGAAACCTAACACAGACCAGCATCAACATAATTAGACCTGAGTCTCTGAGGCACCCATGAGGCACCAAAGCCAGCTCTGCTCTAGGATATCCCAAGCTCTGCCTGTCCATGGTGCCACTGTGCTGGCAGGGCTGAGCAGATCAGTAGATAACACTTTGCCCCATAGTATAATATTTTCACGTCTCAATTCCTTAATCATGAGTTATTAGTAATTATAAGACTACTTCTCCAAATATGATGATTCAATATCTGAATCATTATAAAATATCTTTTTTACCAAGCAGTAAGAAAAATTAATTCAACATCACTTTAGAGCTTGAAGTGGGAGAAGGCAGCTTTGACCTGCAAGCAAGTCCAGGAAGCAGATTAGCCGCATAAAGGCAGGAAAGAAGCAGACGGCAAGACTTACGGAGGCTCTCGTACCACAAGAAGTCTAGTTATTAACAGGTACACAGCACTACTCGAGTTCCTGGTTCCAACTGTGCCCACCATAGTTTAAAACAGAGAGCACACAGAACTTTCCCTGCACTCACACAATTCTTCCACCCCTCCCAAATGAGAAGATGACTCATTGCTTATATTGTTTACTCTGTGTGTCTTTGACAACTAAGGCAGCAGTTCCTGCTCTCTGTTACATCCAGGTATGTCTAACTTAGGTCTATTTCATGGGTATCCCTTTCAGTTTATCCTGAAGCAACAGAGAATAATCTGACACCTGTTCAGATGTGCACTATTAATGAAGATCACTGATTTTGAGGAAGAACTTGGAACTTCAGTTCTAAGTTGCTCAAATCTTCAGCAGCACACCAGGGCTACCAGTGAATTATGTGGGAAGACCACCTTTGTTAAACACCAGAAAATTAGCTGGTCACCTGTTTCCCTGGTAAAGGGAAAAATAAGTAAATAAGTAAAATAAGTAAAACCCCCAAATTGTTACAGTCAAACTGGTACAACAGGTTTACAACAATGTGTGTATAACGTGTGACTGAAGTTCATAGCTAGCATGCTCTGAACACTGACAACTCTCACGGATAACCAAAAAGGCCAACCTGTCCCTCCTTTAGTTACAAAAATCTAAGAACAAAAAACGTGCCTATTGTAAAGATGATTTTGACCAGCAGCAATACTGAAGTGAAAGTGTGCTTTCATTTATACTCTCGCATAAACACCATTCAACTCAAGAGGTCTGCTGGATACTTTTCTCTTAAGTGTAGGAGATGGAGAATTAAATATGACAGAAGGAGGCAAAACAGAGACCAAATAATGAGACCACAGGGGAAAACTGTCACACAATTAGCATAAGGTCACTGAATTATTGACCCAACACTTCTTTTAACAATGGAGTTGAAATTTAAGTTCCTTTTCCTGCACCTCTTTAAGGAAGTATGCAACAGCTAGTGCAGACACTAGGCAGTGGAATGCCATGGAATCATTCTTTAAACTGAAACAAGCAGAATTGTTACAATAGTAGCTCCCCCTACACATCTCACCTGTACCTGCTCAGCCTAAATGAACACCTAGGTGTGCCTAGTCAGGGCAGACTTACCACACAAATACTTGTGCCTGCAGAATGGGGCATTAAATGATTTTATAAGCTGATCCCTGGGGATTATTGCAAAGAATTAGGAAACAGAAGTTTCTTTTCCAGGTAACAGGTCAGACCTAGTTAGTCAGCATCACACTGACTAACTTGATATACCTGATGACTTAAGTTTTACTGACTTCTGAGGTCACAACATTGATACAAGGGACAAAGGAATGTAATAGCCCAACTGATCACTGCAGAAGCCACACCACGAAAAGTTTCGGCACTGTCAGTTTCATGGTTTGACGGTCACTGTTACAAGTGTGCATTCGCTAATAAAGGGCCTCGGAATCTGACAACAGTCCATGCCAAGAAGAATAACTTCCATGTCCATGTGTTTAGCTTAAATAACTAGTTCTGAAATTGCAACCTATGGCTATGAAGGTTTATGCTGCCTGCTGCCCAGAGCAAACCCTAATTTACTCTGATCTAGGTTATACGTGGGCGGAGTGGCGGACAAAAGTTGTAAATTACCATCCTTTATCATGCTGGAAGAAGAGTACGCTATCGAGCATCACCCAACAAGGAGTCAAAGGACGTCAAAAGTCCACCCATGATGAGTAAACCTACTTGGCAGAGGAACCGCCGACAGCCGTAGGCGCTCGGGACCCTTCGCCCACAATCCGGGGCGTGCCGGTACAACACGGCCCCTGGCGCCGGAACAGCGGCCCGGGGAAGGAAAACGCCAGGCCCAAGGAGCCAAGGAGCGGCCCGAAGCCGCCGGGCGCGCAGCGGCCGGGCCGCGCCCCGTCCCTCGGGCTGAGCGGCCGGGCCCGCCCCGCCCTCCCCTGCCCACGGCCGCGGGGGACGGCAGAGCCCGCTCGGCAGCGGCTGCGGGCCCGCGCTTACCTCCTCCGCCTCCTTCCCCAGAGGGATGCCCATAGCCCGAAGGCCCGTCTGGAGCTCGGCAATGTCCACCCTCCCGTCTTCGTTGAGGTCCAGTTTTCGGAAGAGGTTGGCGTACCGGGAGTCGCCATCCCTGTTCCCGTCGCAGGCGGCCGCCGGCAGAACGAAGCCTCGCAGGAGCTGGAACATGTCGGGGCCGTGCAGCGCGTACAGACCGACAGTGACCCTCGACTCCCGCCAGCCGGGCGCGGACGAGACGCCGCCCGCGATGCTGCCAGAGCCCGCAGCTGCCAGGGGAGGGGAGAGGAGGGCTGGCCCGGCGGCGAGGGGCGGAGAGAGGGCGGGGAGCGGCGGGGCTCGCCCCGCCCGTGCCTCCCTCGCTCCACCGCCGCCGCTGGGCGGGAAATGCGCGCTGAGGGAAGAGGGCGGCCCGCAGCCCCCGGGGCTCGTCGCAGCGCTCCCGCCCGCGCTTAGGCGCTTCTACCAGCTCAGCGTTTCCAGCACAAGCAGAGAAATGCAAACAAACGCTACAAAACACCTAGTTTGGATACTAGAGCTCATTCTAGTCCCCCCCACTCTAGTCTAGCGGTGGAGGGCTCAGTTGAAGGTGTATGAAGAGCATTCCAACCTAAGGGCAGTCTGTCTGAAAGAGCTTGGCTACTTGGCCTAACAGAATAAGCATTAGAAGAGGAAACGTCTAGGGTTTTTTTCTTCATAATGGCTTCATAAATAAATCAGTGGAGTTAATGGAAAAGTACACAGGTGGTCTAAGGGTAAATGGATAGAAAATGTCACCAAACAGTCTCTCTCTCCACAAGAGAGTTGCAGCGAAAATGAATTTCAGCTGCCTCTGAATTGAGTCTTGCTGTCCTGGTGCATATTCAGCCAATACACAACCATGGAAAATGCATTTCAGCCTTACAGCAGACACTTTGTAACCTTGCCCACAGAGCAATTAATAAAGCTAATGTGCTACAGTGTCTGACCACGGACTAGTGTTTGAAAAAGGGCAACATGCTACTAGGACTTGCATGTGTAAGTACTGCTGGATTGTCCTAGGTTCATCACGTTGCAGAGTAAGTGGTGTGGGAAGGGACCTCCTGTTCAAGATGGGCTCATCCATGAACTCGAACCAGGTTACTCAGGTCTTCATTTCAGCCTTGAAGACCTTCAAGGATGGAAACTGGACAATCTCTCCAGGCAGCCTGGCCAGAGCCTGACTGTCCTCGCAGGGAGGACGATCTTCCCTTCTAAACATTGAGCTGTTCTCATTTCACTTTGTATCTGCTGTCTATCCCACCATACTACAAGAAGCCGTACCACACTACAAGAAGCCTGATCCTATTTCCTTTGTAAAATATCTCTAGGTACCAGCAAGGGGGAGGCCCCCTTTTAAGTCGCCTCAAAGCCTTATTTCCTCCTGCTTGGCAAGTTCAGTTTCCTCAGCCCCTCTTCACAGAGCAAGTGCTCCTGCCCCCAGACATCATGGTGGCCATCTGTTGAATTCTCCAGTTTATCCATGATCTTCAGCTATTGGGAAGCCCAGAACCGGACTAGTGTATAAATACAGTCTAGCTTGTGCAGAGTCAAAGGGGATAATCTCCATCCCCTGGCCATGCTCCTGTTAGTACAGCCCAGGATGCTGCTGGCCCATGCTCTGATTCCTCTCTGCCAAGACCCCCATGTCCTCTCAGCACAGCTGCTCCCTGTGGTTGCAGGGGACTATTCCTTCCTGTGTGCAATACTTCATGTTTGTCCTTGTTGAATTTCATAAGGTCCCTGTCACCCCATTTCTCCAGCTTCTCTGAATGGCAAGCACACCAGGGATCCTCCACAGTTTGTGGGAAATACTGGAAAAGACTGGAATAGGCAGAGCCTGAACATACTTTATCCCTATCTGAAATATGGAAAGTGAATACTGCTGAAGATCACTGCATCCCAGCAATGCAATACTGCTAAGTGGTACAGCCTTTGATTCCATTTTTCTCCTCATACCATCATCCTTACGTCTTTACTTAATGAAATAACGTTCTCTTTTATCCCTAAGCAGAATATGCAAGTAGTGTCTGTACTCATTACTGAATACAATACCTAGATAGATGACATATATGGGAATGAAAAACAATGATATCCTAAGCTCTCACTGCCTACCAATAGGTTCCCAATAACATCCAGCATTGTCACTGTCTGAGGTCTCAAAGTTACACTTGTTTTCTTATGTACCATACTAAGTGCTGTATGTGTATATTAAGACCACACATGAATTAGAACCACTCAAAAAGTAACACCAACACTCTGTCATTAAAACATGAAAAGCCAATAGTCCAAAATTCAAGGCAATCAAGGAAGAGACACATTTGTTCCTCCTGAAAAAGGAAAAAAGCTACTTATGGCAGACATGGCTTTCATAAATGCATCCTGCATTGGCACAATTTATATGGTGTGTAATACTGTTCAGAGTTGTGTAGGAAGAAAGAGAAGAAGAAGATAATAGCTTGCTGGTTTGACAACGAACACGTGCAAATAGATTCTGCTTTGACTTGTATGCACAGCAGAAGTTGGAAGTACCAGCTGTGTAACATTGATCCAATTGTTTATCCATGTTGAGACACGACAGTGAAATTCATTCTTCAGGTTTGCACTGGTGTCCCTGAAAATGGAGTAAGTAGCATAGAGCTGTGCAGAAGGCTTAAATGCTTTGGCTTTAGTATGACTGTCTGATAATAATGAGGAGGTGAGAGCCTCAGGTATTTCCCACATGTCCATAGATAAACCATTAGGCACACACCTGAGAAAGCCATTGCTCCTTGGAAGATACAGACACCTTAGATCTAGTTAACCTCTTACAGGGACATCTGAGACAGTGACCACAAACACAGATCCAGAGATCTGCCTCATTTACATCAACAAGAAAATAAGTCTTGCCTATTATTTGGAAGCTAGCTCTACCACAACTATAATTTCTTCTACAAAAGACCTTGTTTGGCAGGTTTTGGAGCTGCATCATTTACAAAGTCCCTGCTTGTTAAAAAGGAGTCTTGAATAGTCTATGACTTTACATACTGATTTTTACCTAGCTCGAAGGAACTGCAGAGGACCTGCAAAGGACATCTAAGTCAAGAAATATTTTTGCCCAAGACATCTTATTTTAAATGTTTGGGTGGGGGGCTTCTGTTTTTGTTCTTTTTTTTAATTCTGTTACATTTGTACTGATTTTAATATCATAAGGCTTTTTTATATCAACACTGATTAGTATCAGAAGAGCAAAAAATATCAAAAACCCCATGCATTTAACTTACCAGAAAAAACTTTTAATTAGTGTTGTATCAATACATATACAATAAATATTTAAATTATGTCAATACAATTCACTTAGATGAAGTGCTTTAAATATCACAAAACCTCAAAGACTGGAAACAGACTTGATATATATTATTAATAGACTAAAATACAACTCAGCTGGATTGCATTATTAGGTACCTGCTCTAGATACTGTAGCTCTTTTTCCATGAGTAAGGAAGCTCTTCATAATAATCCTAAGATTCTGAAAATCATCCACTGCATGAGCCAGAAATAATTTCTGGTGTAACTCCAAGGACTGCAAGGAAGTTGAGTAATTTTTAAATTATGAGATCAAATCCAGTTCTGCTACACATTTAAAATGGTCTTTTAATACATCCAGAAGTTTTATGTCACCTGATGGAGCAGTCTTTAGTTCACAGACGGGAGGATATAATTAGAGAACACAAAGACAATAAATATTTAAGAGGCAACAGACAAAGTTCAGTGGTTTTAATTTATTTAAGGTAAAATGAATACTTGCCTTATTTTATGGATGCAATTAGCTCAGTTTTAAATTAATATTATAAAATAACTCTTAAAAAAACATATGGAACCTTACTATCATATAATAAACTATAGCAAATTTAGATTATTTTATTATTTTGACTTTTTTTTTAGCCAGTTCTTGTCTAGCACACAACACTACGCTGGTTTAGCATGAAAAAAGTACTATGTCTTGGTTCAGACAGACTGGTGCTGTAATTCAGGTAAATATCATTTACAAGCTAAGACATCATGACTTAAAATCATCAGTGGAGGTTCAGCTGGGTTCTGACTTCTCCTGTGACACATCCCCATTTTGGAGGGCACAGAACACCCCAGGACAGGGACTGTTAGCTGAGCTTTGTTTGCAGCACAGCTTTAAACAGCCGAGCCACACGAAGGCAGGGATCCCTCAGAGGGTAATCCAAGGGACAGCTCTGTGGGCCTGTACCAGACAGGTGCAAACACATTTGGAGGACTGAGACTCCAGCAGCGTGTGAAATGTCATCATTATAGAGCTCACCTACACACATTGCATTTAGCTCCCACCAACCTCGCTTTTTAGTTTAATTTCTTTCCAGGCATCCAAATGAATCTCTTCCACGACCAAGACAAAGTGCCTATAATGTGCTGCTGCTGGAAGCACTGGTCTGGGTACAGGTTGGAGCCCAGACCTTACATCAGAGCCAGAGCAGTTATCCATCTAAAGCCAAACCTAGAAGCATTTCAATGCTTTTCTGATGCTACTATTCTCAGGAAAAAGAGCTACAGGTCAGAAATCAAGTGTCCAGCAGGAAAATGGTGCCACGGAAAACATACAGACCAAGTGGATGAATACAGATCACATTAGCACAATCTCTAACAATTATGATGCTCTGCAGGATTTAAAAATCCCAGAGACCTCTGCTTCAGCTGTCCACTGAATCACCTGTCCATAAAGAACATTGCCTATTCACTCCTGCAGTTTTGTAACTGAAATCTTACATTCTTCAGGAGAGCAAAAAGCTCTTGAATTATTTGTTTTATTCTACTGTAACTGGGGCGTTTTGTAAAACATGTTTTTCTTGAATAGTTGAAGTTTTGTACCTGTAACATCTGACTTCTTTAAAGATTTAGGGATTTCTCCTATAAAAAACCTCCTGTGCTTTAATCTTACAGAAGTTTTTTATCAATGACAACACAGGATTGTTATATTATCTACAGTGTTCATCTGTTTTTTAAAAACTTGCTATTCTGAGAATCTTTTGATTAAAGATTCTAAATATATTTTAAAATCTATACTTCTGACACTTTTGACTTTGACTCTTTTGGTCAAGAAGGTTATACTGAATACAGAGAATCTTTTCTAGTCACCTGTTCAGAACATAAATATAGCCCTAGAATAGATTGGGCTTTTTCAGGCAAGGGTTGCCTTTGACTCAAACTTCCTAAAATCATTTGGCTTTTTGTCCTTTGTCTTGACAAGGCACAATTCCCTTGTCTTTTTTTCAGCAGTGAGCCCTGCAGGATGGCAGGGCACAGCAAGGGCTGGCTCTCTGCCCAGGAGCAGCAGGACGAGAGCAAGAGCCCAGAGAGCAGGGCAGGGCCCCCAGGCACAGCCCCTCTGGCTGGACCTGAGCAGGGAGAGGAGGCAGCCCCAAGGCTGTGCTGGGAACACCGCGGGCTCCAGCAGCAGCAGCGACCACAGCCAGGCACACCTACAACAGAAAGCTCTGAAATCAAGCTAAGAAAACAGCCTGCGGGTCAGGGCCCTCAGCAAGGCACAGACAACACAACAAAGATACGGCAGACAAAGAGAGCTAAAACAAGGTTCAAATAAGGACTGCTGGCTCATGGCTGAGCTTAAATGGGTCCCTGAGCAGGGGGCGGGCAAGGGCCCAGGCGGGGCTGGTCAGGGCTGGTGTTGGGTAAACCCTTACAACTGCCTAAGGAGCCTGGTTATGCGGGAAAGCTGCTTGCGTGGGGTAATTATCGAAGTCCACATACGCTTTTGTAATTTATGAGGGTTAGTGATCTGCTTCTTTGATTGAGTGAAGTAATCCAGTTTTTCTTTAAAATATTGATTAATAACTGGACCAATTGTATTTATTGAACTTTTGCAGACAATTTATCTGCCTGTAACCCTATTTTTCTTCCTACATCTTAATGCAATGGACCTTTTAGCTAAATAGGGTAATGTCTTTTATCAACCAGTTTTTTAAAAAAGCTCCAGAGCTGGGTCTTTTACTTGAAAAGAAAGGAGGCTCTTGGTATAACTTGATACCAACTAAATACTAATTTAGTTCCTTGGGGTACTGAAAGCTTTTCACATTCATTTCTTTGAACAGAGAGCTGATGAGAGCAGCACCCAGAGAATTGCTTTGTATGATACGTTGTTGGTGCTTGTGGTCTGTTAAACAGAAAAGACTTTCAGGATTACTTTAGGGCATACCAAAGAAATGTTCTGAAAGGGGAAGACATAGGTCAAGGCCAAATGCCTAGATCTCCTCTCTAAGATGTCTTTCTATTAATTTTACTACAGTAAAAAGACTTCTCTCAGAGCCATTTCTTAACATTTGGGAGTTTTGTAGGGAATTCTTTGTTAGGAATGCAAAACTGACAATGGCATCAGTACTACCCTTGTTTATTTTTTACTAGAAAACTGTATATAAATTCTTTTTATGCATGTTTTAGCGCCCCCCNTGGGGACATTCTGATTTATTTAGCTGCATTTTATTTATTTACCTGTACTCATCAGGTATGTATTCTATGAAAAATATATTTCAATGTATTTATACTGAATGAGGGGCAGCACTACTTCCACATGCTGCAAGAAGATTACAGGAGCAGTTCACACTGCATGCGTAGTCTTACAAATTCTTCTTCTTTTCAAGGGATTAAGTGCTTGGTTGTGGGAAGACATGCTGTGTGTTTCTTGTGCAACGCTGTGAAGAGGAAACTGGTCTGCTGATGGAGGCTGCTCGGAGCTTGCTTTATGTTTAAATCTCCTGGAATGTTTTTTTAAGACAAAGCTGCTCCCTAGAGAGCACAGGCCGGTGTGGAACTATACATTAAACAAGAGCGTCGTGTGTGCGTTACCATAATCATCTACGCCGCAGACTTCTTATATGTAAACACAGATGTGTACACCCTCCTTCTCTGCAAGACCGTGAGCATCTGTTGCTTGTAGCAGAAGCGGCGCTGGTTGTAAATTACAGGTTGAACGGCCGTACACGACCTCCATAGGGTTTAAATTACAGTGGAAGGAGCCTAAATTCAGAGTTGAAATGTGGACGCCTAAACGATGCTTTGTTCCTTTACCGTTCTCTAAACGCCGAGCTGCGAGCAGCACGGGAGGTTTCCGCTCCTGGGACGCGCCCCCGCGCCAGCGGGGTCCCTGGGAGGCGGGGGAGCTGCCGGGCCGCGCTGCAGAAGCCCCGCTCGGCCGCGGCCACGTCACTGCTCCGGGCACCGTGCGGGGCGTGGGGAGCGGCACGCCGAGCTCCCGTCATTGAACAGCCTTGCCCGGGCCGGGTCCGCTTCTTCGGGAAACCGTACGCCGGCGTTCGAGCCTTTGGCGGCAGCGCTCGCCGACGGCTCCGGCCGCCGCTGCCGGCAGCGGGCGGAGCGGAGGCGGGCGGGTTTGAAAGGGAGGCGCCGGCTGCCATGTAAGCGCCGGCCGGGAGCGCCGCGGCCGGCAGGGGCTGAGCTGGCAGGGAGCGCCGCTCCGGCCCGTCCCGCGGTGCCGCCCTCGCCCCGGGCATGGGAGCGGAGCGGAGCGGGGTGGCCGGAGCGAAGCGGAGCTGCCGTGGGGGCGGCCCCCGGGAAGCCCCTGGCACATGGCCTTCATCATGATGAAGAAGAAGAAGTTCAAGT
>WAAG01074438.1:24011-36589 GCA_013390105.1 Tichodroma muraria
GGGGAAAGGAGGAGTGGCTGCCCCGGGGCTCCTGGCGGCTGCGGCCGCGCCGCTCGCCGTTCCCCTCGCCGACGGGGAAGCTCCTGTGGCACGGGGCAGGCTGGCCGTCTTCTCGTCCCGCCTGCTTTGCCAGCATCAGCGGCGAGAGAACACATGTGGGAGCGCTTGGAACTCCTCGTCTGCGTGGCTGCTCGCTGCCTGGAGTCGTAACGTTGTAAAATAAATACTGAGGCTCCTAAACACGGAGTAACAGGAAAGTCATCACTCAGTGTCCCTGAGTGATGGAGGCTGTCCCAGAAAAACAGGTCTCTTGTGCCATAATGCTGGAGCTGCTGAGCGGATGGGTAACAGGAGGGGAGAGAATTTCTTGTCTCCAAGCCTGTAGTCTGAGCTGTCCCCTGTGAGTTGTGCGACCTTATTGTTTAATTATTGAACACTGGTTTGCTATGTTTTGTTCTGTGGATATTTACATGGAGAGTTAAGTTCCATGGAAAAGTCCTCAATTTTTCCTCTAAGTGCTCAGGTCATGCAGTGCAAGTGCAGCAAGGCAGATGTCTTTTTTTCCTTTGTTTTCCTTCAGTTGTGCCTCAGCAATGGAGCAGTCATCTGTCGTGACAGTGGCTCCCCGATCCATGGGTAATGATGGGTAAATAGAGTGCTAGTGTATTAATTTTTTCTAAGTACCAGGCAGAGGCAGATCCTTGTCAATAGGAAGGGTGTGTGCTGTGGCTTCAGGTCTGGGGAGGAGGAGGAGACTCCTCTCCCATTACACTTGTTCTTGTTGTAGGAGTTATTATTTTACTTTAATATTATTGCAAAAAGGATTTACTGGAAAATGTCTCGTAGAATTCTGGGAGAAGACAGTAAGAAATCCATAAATATTCAGTTATTTTCTTATTAAAATACTGTTGTTACAGAGCTTTCTAAATCATCTGCTTTTGATTCTGTAAATTAAATAAATCGAGGAGAAGGAATAAAAATGGAACTTTGGCCTAGAACCTCCTTATTTAACCATTCCATTATACTAGCATATAAAATTGAAGATAAATTTTTCTTCTTTATGGTTGCAAGTTGTTCAGCTCATCAGTGCTCTGTTCTCATGTCTTTCATCAACATTTTTCTTGTGAGCGACTTCATAAGTAATAGATGATGATGATGATAATCATGATTCAGGCATTAATGTGTCGTTACTGTCCTACTCCAGCCCTTATTGCCTTGAAGTCATTTCCACAGGCTGACATACATCTTCTGGACAGGATGTCTATTTTCAAGGACTTGCTTTCAGCTGAGCAGATGGTTTTGACACGTTGTGGTGATCTTAGTCTTCTCTGCCTTGCCTATTTATGATGCTAAAATTAAACGCTTGAAAGCCTACATTCATATCTTTATGAATGGTTTATTAGAGTAAAATGTGTGTGGTAGGATGTAGTGTGTGTAGGGAAACTGATGTAAAAAAAAATGTGTTGGAGCTGAAGCTTAGAAATTTTTCCCTTTTCTTTTTCTGGGACTATGGCTTAAGAACTAACAGCAATGGAACATATGCTGGTATGTCAAGGTCCCTGTGAGTGTAACTCATTCCTGCTGGACTGTGAAGTGTTTGGGTATGCTGGTAGGGAGGTAAAGAATTCTTCTGCAGTGATCCTTCAGTGCCAGTTTAGGGAGTGCCTTTGCTCTTGGCTTAAGCATTAACAGATGAATTTTCAGAGTGGTGATTCAGCAAAGGGCTGAATAAATAAGGAAGAAATTAGGTTTACAGCAGAGTGGTATTATTTCAAAACTTGTCAGTTGCAAACGTTCTGATGGCTGTAATCTTCTAGTTGCATGCATTTGTTAGTTTCACTGTGAGCTGGCAGTTACGTCCCTAAAGTAATAATCATTTTAGCTTTATAAAAAATATTGGATGAATTCTATTGTTTCAGAAAGTAATAGACAAACTCATTCCAAAAAATTTATAATACTGTTTATATTTATATGACTGTTTTCTTAATAGTTTATTTTTGCTACTCACTGAGGTCTAGTAAACTATAATTATTTTGGGAAAAGTTATGAAGTTCTCAAGTTGGTTCCCATAAAGACCAATACCCTGCTGCCTCTTGCCTTAGGAAGAGGGGAAAAAAAAAGTCCAATCAACAGTCTATAAACCACCCTTACATTATTAGCATTTTAGTTGTAAAGCTTACTCACAGAGAAGAATGCCATAAAAACCCAGGGCAGCAGTTGCCTTGGAATAGGGGTCCATATGTACGTAGCAAGTTGTTATGAAAAGAGTTTCAAGTGATTGTCTTGTCAGCCCTCTATGGATCATGCTGTATGAATGATTAAAGTCCTGATCCTGCAAGCAGTGTCGTACCTTCATCATCCCTCTGATCACTGAAGTGAGATGAAAAGAAGACTGATAAAAGTTCAAGCTACTGAAAAATAGGGTTTTTTCATTTCTCAGATCTTTGCTGAGAAAGAGCCACCTAAGAAATACATTATGGAGACACAGGCAGTGTTATTGAGGACTTGTCACAGTCCAGTTACTTTTCTGGCTCCCACAGATATCTGCCTGAAGTCTACAGAAATTCTGTGACCAGGTGAAACCAGCCTGTATAATGCAGTACACAGTGATCTGGCTGGTGTGTAAATGGCAACCACATCACTTTACATTTTTGTGTTTGCATATATTCTTTTAGAACTCCAATTGGAAAAATTACTGCTTGAAACATCCATATGCACATCTGTGAATCTTTACTGTAGGAAAAGAAAATTCTGGATTATAACACTAAATGTTTAATTACCTGACAAGAATATTCAACTTTTGAAGTAATCTGGTGGTGCCAAAACATTTTTTTTATCCAAGGACATTGACCAACCACGTGGCAGCAGTGCTTAAACTGGGAAAAATGTTTGAGAGTTTCTGCAAGAGCAAGACCCTGGAATTATGGCAAGAATGAATGTGTTATAAGCTTTGACTCCAAACCAGGGAAAACCTTGAAGGGTGTTGTGGAAGGGGGGAGGCTCAGTTTGGTTGTTTCAGCGAACTGACAATCAGCCATACAGTGTAATTCCTGCCCTCCCCCTTTTGGAATTGCTTTCTAGCATGACTTCTGGATCTTTACCATTGTGTTTTAGATGTTAGAATAAGGCTGGATTTTCAGCCAATAGACTGTGGATGTATGCAAAGTTATTCTAAGAAACCTCATTTTAATTTAGGAAACTTTCCTAGCTTAAGCCTGGTTTCCTGTGTGGCAAGGCATCTTTCTACCTTTCCCCAGGCCAATGAATTTCCTCTCTTTGAAACTGGATACATTAATACATGACACTTGTGCAGATTCCAGGATACTGTGTGTCTGTATACTGCCTGCTCATAAAATAGTGTGCACATAATGGCTAATGCACCATGAAAGGACACAAGACTGTTTCAAGGCAGAAATTATGCCTATGAATATTTTGAACAGAAACAGATACTATTTTAAGGTACAGACTTGACTAAATTCTAAGCGTATTTATTCATGGCCATTCTAATATAGATACAAATATATAGCAAGTATAGGTTTTCTGCAACTGCCCTCATTTTAACAGGCTGAATCAAAAATTAATAGGTCCCTAGAGCAGATAACTGAGGCTCATAGGCTGAGCTGTTGCTCAATCAGCAGTAAATGAACAGATGGAATATGAGGAAATCCAAGAAATTTTGGGAATAAGGATCTGATTTCTTGAGCGTATACTTCCAATTCTCTACTCTATCAACTGAGGCTACAGTAGCTGTAAGCCTGCTAGCTCCATTTTTAGCTTGGTTTCCAGCTGCACACCATTCAAGAAAAGGACTTGGTTGGTGTTTTCTTCTGACTGCAGTCTTCAGCTTGGTCATATTCCCCTTGCTTTCAGATCTGATTTCTGACAATTTAGACTGCTGCTGTTTCTATCTTTTTTATTTTACACAACAACATTCTAAACTAAGAAGCTGATCATGACTGCTGTATGTAACAGACAGATTCAAGGTGGCCAAGAGCTATAAGTTTTTAATCAAATCATTTTAGTTTCCGACAGATTTCAGCAATGTAGGGCTTTTTATGTACCCTCTTGAGTCCTGAGAGGAAGATCATGCTTGGGAGATCATGCATGAATATATTCTTATTCCTAATAGGTACAGGCTAGAGAATGTAATTGTTTTCTGTAGAAATTGACTTCATATCTGCCACATAAGTACTTCTTACTTCTAGTGATGCATGGCCACCTCCTTCTCAACTGTCTAAAACTACATCTATTTTTTGTGACACCAGCAAGTAGGTTTTCTGCCTCACTGGATTCTTCAAGTTGTTTTTTTAGCATTCTTTTCCTGATTGCTGCTCTTGCATTTGAAAGGGAAAAACTCTCCTGATAGTAACACAGTTTAACTAACTCTGGTTTTTAAATAACAGTTCTTATTAGAAAAACATACCTGTCACATGAAATCACTGTCCGTATCACTCTAATCTTCCTGCATGAGCTGTGAATCCTGATGACAGTCTTCAGAGCTGGAAAATGCTACATCTGATAGCTTTTTCAGCTGTAACTGGATTTGCAGTTGGGGAACTTGAAACAAAATATGTTTTTAAGTACTACGAGGAATATTGGTGGTGGGATAAAAATCCTACCTCACAATTTTGTAGCTGCTTTTTACAGATTCTGGGATGTCCACTTAATGTTTCCTCAGTTGTGAAGAGATACTTGGTGAAGCACCTTTCATACCCTGTCCTCTGTAGGGAGGAAAAGGTAAGAAGTTCTCTATGCAAAGTACGACCTTTTCAATGTGTAGTTTCTTTGTACTTCTCCTTTCATTAGTAGTTACAGTAAAATGTATTTAGTCAATTGATTTAAAGAATATGGTGGAGAAAAAACAAAGAATTAATCAGAGGAGTAAAGAATATAATTTTAGTTTTAAAGGGGTTCATCTTTGGGATACAGTAGAGGAAAATAACATGTTTGTGCAGTCTGCTCTTTGCATGGGGTGCAATTGGTTATTGCAGATATAAAAAGGGCTCAGTCTTGGGAGACTTCTGTAATGGTAATTGTAAGAACTGATAAGAGATGTATCAACAGCTAACTTGTCACAAAAATGTTTGAGAAGAGATACACGACAGACATCTGTTAAAGAGGGAGAGGCAGCGGGAAAAGCTTTCATGCTTAAGGTGCCTGGCTTGTGCAGACTTGGCACTTGGGTTTAAAAGGGCTGGTGTTGGTTTGTTTTTTTTCCCCTGACCTCAGCACAGTACATGGAGTACAGTATTTTTCTGCCATAATATTGCCATTTGCAAGTACCATAGCACCTGATTGCCTTCCTATTTTAAGGACTATTTCTGTTCATGAAATAATTTAGGATGAAGAAGAATGCTAGAGATCACACAGTCCAGCTGCCTGCTGAAAGCAAGGCTAATTTCAGTTGGATCAGGAAGCTCAGAGGTTTGTCCTGTCAGCTTTAGAAAACCTGCAATAATGGAAATGCCAGTTCTTGTAGACAACCTGCCCTGCTGTTCACCACTTATATTTTGAACATTTTTTCCCTTATTTTACTGGAATTTACCTTGTTGTTGCCTCTTTTCCTTTCTCTGTTCCCCACTAAGCAATGTCTGGCTCCATTTTCTAACTTAGTAGAGATGGCTGTAGATGGCAATTAGATCTTCCTTCGCCTCATCATCGGATTGCAAAAATCCCATGTTTCCAAATTCTCCTGCATCAGAGAAGAATTGATCCTTGACTCCAGACCCTCATTTCACACCCCCTGGACTTGCTTCAGTTTGTCAGTCTTCTGTCAAGAAGGCCCCAAAACCAAGGATGCTGCTGCATTTACAGTCTCAAATGTTCAATTTCCTCTGACTTGCTGACTACAGTCTTCTAATGCAGTTTACCCTTCACAGTGCTAATTCCCTTCTAGGTCTCTGCATTTGCCTGTAACCAGCAGTTTTTCATCCACAATCAATTTATATATATTTTATAAGAAGTTGCTGACATGAAATGCTGCTAGTTAAAAATGTAACTTGTTTATTATGAGGAAAAACATGTGGAATATAAAATGATTACTCTGTTCAAATTTTGCACGTACTAATAGCAAATTAACTGGGGAGCTGTGCGCTGTAAACAAGTGGAGCTCTTCATGCAGAGCCAGCTGTTTGCTTAATCCTGAAATTTGTGAACCATTGAAACTCTGTCAATTACTTGTTTTGTTCAGTTTTTTAGCAATGCTTAAGTAAAAAATGTTTTTGCTGGAGAAAATGCATCATCTTATATGCTTCAGGCATGGGGGAAACAGAATATTAAAGGAAAAGTAAACTGAATTTGTTCCTGAATGGAGAAATACATTAAAGCTTTGCATAAGCTTATTGCTATAGCATATATTTTGGAGCTCATGCTCTGAGCACTTCAAGTGATGCACTTTTCTATATGAAGCCTAAATTTAGCATTTTGGTTATTGGATAATAATTTGAACTGTAGCTTAGTACTGCTCCAGGACCCTGTTGCATGGGTACCTGTATCTTTCCCTCAACTATGACATTGTGTGAATTTTACACAGAAGTAGATTTTGGGTAGGAGGAGTGCAAGAAGATACTTGTCTCTTGATGCCAAACACTTCTATGTTAATGTATAGCATAAATGAGAATTCTATATCCAGCAATACCTTCCTAATACTAAAGATTGCCTAGGAAAGGTTGAATCTTAAAGTACCTGAACCTGAAGCCACTGATAGTGTGTCTACACTGTTAGGTTGTAGGTTAATGCCTTAATTTCTGTCTCTGTAAGGTAGGAACATGACACTGTCCTTTGTTAGGTTTCTAGTTTTCTGCAGAAGAAAGGTGTTAGAGATATAAAAAAGTATATATATATATCTATATGAATGGGCTATTCCTCCCGTTTTAGAAGACTATTTACTACACTAGAAGTAACTCCAATCTACTAAATACTGTATTTTTATCAGAAGGACGGAGCTACCTGTATTAACTTTATTCACAAAGGGATCGATCAAAGAAAGCTTTAGGTGATAGAAGTCCATTTGCACACCCACAAATGAGTGCAGTCAGCAAAGGCAGGGGAGGGTGGAGGGCCTAAAATAATACCCAGCTCCAGCTATTCCCAGTCCAGTCACAGGAAACATCAGCCCATCAAAGCCCATCTACATAAGCCCAGGAACACACAGGCAGGTGGGGAACTGAAATTATGGGCTTAGACAAGGGGACACCCTCTCTGGGCCCCTCCCAGGGGCCCCTCCTAAGGGGACCCTGTTCCAGGAGACTCTTAGCCCCATTGTCCAGGCAGGAAGCTCATCATGTTGAAATAAACTAAAGCATGTTTTGCACTGACGGGGGTTGCTGCCTATGAGACACATCATGGGATACGAGGGACACCAAGCTTATCATGGGATAATTTGGGGAGGAACTAAAGATGGAGGAAGGGATGAGTTTGAGAAGGTACAAGTTTGGGGAAAAACAGGGAGTTAAGGGCATAAAGAGACAGTTGGATGTAAATAGTTTGCTGGTTGGTACATTTGTCTGATCTGTTTCTAATTCGTAATGTCTGCTGTATCTTCCTGTTAAGTACACTGTGACCCTTTCCTGGGGAGGGGCTCTCTGTTTGGTGTGCATTGTGGGGCGGGGGATGTCTGAGTGCCAGCAAGCAGAGTCAAGAGTGTCACAGGGCTGCCAGCAACAGGAGAGGCACACTTATGCCATGGGAGTGGGACTGGGGTCACAGGGTCTCCTGTGTGTCCACTGTGCCAGCAGCTGCCCTGGGATTGTGGGCCAGAGCACTTGGGGGCCAGCATCTGGAGAATCCAGATGGGTTACAGCAAATGCCAGCCCCTGGGCTGGGACCAGCACTCAGAGATCCCTGCGCTTGTGGTGCCAGCACCTGGAGCAAATGCACTCGGGGATGGAGCCGGGCTGTGAGCAGCTGGCGCAGCCTGGGAGCCATAGACAGGTCTCTAGCTCTGTGTGTGTCCAGCGCACCTCTGTCCTGCTCGGCCCGAGGGCTGGGGAAGGCTGCCGCTGCCGGCCGCTGCCGGTGCCCGTGTGCTGTGAACGCCTCTTCAGCCTCGCTGCTGCGCGCGTCTGAGCAGTGGGGCTGCAGCAGCCTCACTTCTCTCAGGCCGTCTTTTCAACGTGAGAGATCGTCTAAAATAAACAAGCAAAACTTAGGTGACTCTTTCATAAAATTACCGGCTTTAAAAGATAATAATAATCTCATTTACCCCTTGTAGTGAAAAAGCAATTTTTTCACAGTGTTGATAGCAAGTAGGTAACTCATGTTCCATTCACACGCTGTAAGATGCATTAGCAAACACCACTGTCTTTGACATAAAGAAGTGTGCTGACCCAGTTCAATCCAAAAGTAATTCTGGAAGTATTTTCATGTGAATTTGATACAAAGACTGAATGGCATCTTAAAACAAATTATCCCAATTTGTTGTTTCTTTGGTTACCAATAAATCTAAAATGATTGCATTACAAACATAAGCAGTTTAACATAATCATCCCCATATGGCTAAAGATCCTAATAGGCTGTTTAGAATAACTCAGATAAAAACTTGAGTAAATTTTCTGATTAATGGAATGCAGTCTTTTGGTAAATGTCCACAAGGAGTTTTGGCTTCTTTATTTCAAAGCCTCTCATGCTAAAGCTTTTCCATTTTGCAAGAAGGGATTTTCCTCATGACACTGAATGTCCTTAAAAGTGGTTTATTTTTGCATTTTGTGTTTGTAGCTGTTTACTGGAACAAGCCATTATTCATAGATTTCATCCATGTGGAAATGAACAAGCTGATGAACATAAACACCTTTAAAAAAAGTCCCCCACTTGTTAACAATTTAGGATGAGGAGGTGACTGGATTAGGATTTATTGTCTATTATTTGAGTTTACTTTTTTTTCTCTGTTGTGTGTCAGAAGAAAAATCCAATATTTTTATTCAACATTTTAAATGGCAACTGTGTACAGTATACAAAACATCTACAAATAAGGACTTGTCTACAGCTTAAATCTTGCATTTGAAATTGAGTCAACGTGAAATTGTCCCTGTAAAGAAAAAACAGTGATGGTAACACACTATAATTTGTAGTCATTTTATCCTACAAGTATCTGTTTTCTTGAATTTATTCTTGGTTACATACTACTGACAGCACTTATTCAGTTACACCAAAGCACTACAGCCTGCTATGTATTCCAGTACATCTTGGTAACTAAGTTATATTTTAATTAAGAAAACAACTGGTTTTGCTTTGCATGTGGTGAAGTGACCGGGAGGCTCATAGGAAACTGACTCAGAACGGAAAGCTCTCCCCAGCGCGCCTGCAGCACCGGCACAGCTGACAGAAGTTATCTGGGTTCGTTTCCATAGCAGCCAATCAATACAGCTGTTTATTTTCCAAAGTCTTTGCACTTAACTAAGAGTCTTATAAACTCAGATGTTACTGTTGAAGTTAAATGTTCTGATTATTTGACCTTTTTGCAGCATTATGGGAATAGCTAGATGGTACTTCTCTTTACTAAAAATTTTCCTGAATTAAAATATATCCTTTCTTTTATATAGTGGAATTAGAAGAACAGTTTAGTGGGAAGAGAGGCGGTTGGTTGGGTGGGTTGGGATTTTTTGGTGTTTTTTTATGTTTGTTTTTTGTTTTTAATTGTGTACAAATTTTTCAAATATCTTGTGATTCATATGCATGTGAAAGAAACTAATAATACTTTATTTTTCTGACATCCTTATGAGAAGAAAGCAGAATTCCTGGTTTTATTTGATTTGATTTTTAGAAAAATTAGACCATCAGTATCCACAACTGAAACCTTTTTACTTTCCACTTCTTGTTTGCAAATCGTGTCCTGTGATATGAGTGAACTGAGTCTATGAAAAGCAGAGTGGTTTTGTGCTATCTTCCTTACTTGAACCATTGTAACCATATAGTAGTATTGGTATGTTGAAATAAATTCAAGTTCCTTAAAGGTTTTAAGGATACTTACGTTTCTCTAGCAGATGTTACTTACATTTATCTTGCATTTACAAGCAAAAATGTGTTTAATGTTCACTGCATTATCTTTTGCTACAATGTGAGTGATGTCTGGAACACTGTAACTGTAGAATGTGCAGCTGCTTTGCTGTAGAGGCAGAAGGCTCTTCTGAGAAACAGAAACAACTTGAACCATGATACTGAGTAGTACAAAGATTTTGGCACATCACTTTGACTTTATGAGTTTACAAAAATACTTTTTTTGGTGGAAAAAAGTATCATTATTACTAACTGGAAATGTTACAGAAACAAAAACACTACAAGAACTTAGTGAAATGATGAATAGCAGCAGAATTGATGCTGTTATTGGTAGAGCCATTGGTGTCCTGGGTGACAAGGAAAGGGTGGGAAGGACAATGATGACTGTTGTCCTACTTCGGTAACCAACAGATGTGATGAGAAAGGATTTTCTGACCTTTTTGGATGACAAGTGTTTAGGGGCACTGTTTTATATGTGTCACAAATCTTAGCAGTTATCAATTATCCCTTTTAAGAGTGTACTTTACGTGATGCCATCTTGTCGGAACCAGTTTCAATAGAGACGTAATTATTTCTAATTTGCCTTTTTTGAATTCTGGTTCTTGTGTGTATTTAAATAACTCACATGACAGCAGGATGGGGTTCTTCTTTTCCCACAATACAAGAAAGTTTGCAATGTGAAATATCCCAGATCAAGAGTAGATCATGGTGTTTACAGAGCATGTTCCTTTCAGGTCACATGCTTGAATGTGACTCAGTGTTGTGTCATCAGAATCTGTTAGTCTGTTGTGGTCATTACACTGACTCATTTTAGGCAGGCTGATTTACTCCCACCTTAGGAAGTCACTGTGCCAGTGAACCCTGGAGCTGGCAGTCTCACCAGCACAGCAAAGGGAGCTTTTGTGAGCGCCCTGCAATTCTTCATTTTTCTATACATGTGATGAACTCTGACTCCAGCTTCTGCAGAACCATAGGATTCTATCTGCTAAAGACTTAAAACTGCTTCTTCAATAATAAGCTGCTGTCAGAAGTTAGTATAGAACATAGGGATGTACGTATTAGAAAAATGGAAGAGGAAAAAGGAGAAATGTTTTATATGTGAAGATGGTACTTCAGAGGTTAGACTGATAGAAGAAATTATCAGTTTCTTCACAGTCCCAAGTTGAGAATTTAGAAATACGGGGCTAGAAAAGAACTTCCGATTATTGGGGCAAATCCTCAGAATCACAGTCCTTATGCTCCCTGTTAGTTTAAACTGGCCAACCTTGTCATAAAATACAGTAAAGATTTTTTATGAGTCTACTCCTCTTATTTGAAAGCTGTTCAAGAAACTTGCTCTGTAGTTTGAGGCCTTCTAACTTTCAGTTTTAAATGGATGTTTGATTATACTTTATTTTGGCCTTAACCACTTCTCATTTGACTCAAAAGTTATTTGGTCTCTCAAGTATTTGAATCACCAGTATTTTTATTATAAGTTTGGTTTTTTTTCTTTTAAGATACAGGGGTTTTCTGGTTGTCCTCCCTGTGCCTGTTCATTTTGGAGTCTGTTCTTGGTCAGAATTACCCAAACAGAATGCATTCTGTCTGAACCTTATAAAATGACATTCATAAGTGAAAGCATCCTACATCCTGCTTTTTTCTAACTGCATCATACTGTCAGATTGTTATCCTCCTGTGAGAAACAAATCCCTTCAGATGTGTCAGCCTATTTTGCTCTCAAATGACAAGTTCACAGTAGGTATATGCAATTCTCATTTGCCCCAAGTGCATTATTTTGTGTCTGGTTATTGCACATCATCTCCTTTCTACTTTTCCAGGCCTCACATTTATGTAGTTTTGCTTGTATGATACTCCTTCTCTCTGAACTGAAAAACTACTTGTCAAAGATGCTATCTTGAGCACATCACAAAGCTCAGCAGCTTAGGAGACAGTGTCTAGGAGCTGCTGTTCAGGAAGACTTCACTCTCCTGAGGCAAGCTACAGAAATTAAACTCTCATTCATTTGCAAAATCACATGGCTGTTGAATTCTTCTGAAGGTCTAATACTGTGTTCAAGGTCTGAAACAGTTCCTACTCATGCTACACTGTTAAGAGCAGAATGGGAAATTATTATGATTCAGACCTTGGACCACAATTTGCATGAAGTGGCTACTCTACAAAGAATGGAACCAGTGTTTGTTCTTGAGCTGTCTTATTGCAGTGTGGGGTTCTGAATGTGTGTGCAACTAACACTGAGCACATGCTCTCTACTTGCAGGGAAGTAGTACAGGCAAATTGTGTCCGCTGGAAGAAAAAGTTCTTCTTTATGTGCAAGATCAGTGCCAGTGCCACAACAGGGATTCTGGATACTTGCACTTGCAGGGTGTCTGTACGGAAGGTAAGCAGCTTTTCTCCCCCCCTCCTTTCCTCTTTCCTTGCTCATTCTTCCTTTGTTTTAATTTCTGAATGTCTGATAAACTTCTTAAAGCAAATTTTAGCGGCAATCACATCCTTTATTTATGACTAAAGGTATTTCTGTAGCCAAAGTTTTGTAGTAATCTTATTACTTACTTTACTTTGACTAATTTATGGGGGTTTTATGTTTT
>WAAG01074439.1:0-19875 GCA_013390105.1 Tichodroma muraria
AAATTTATTCTTCTGCAAGATCAGTAATTTCAGATCCACGAGAGTGCCACAATTCTGGAACAACTCATCTGTCAGGGCATTGTGAGAAAAATTTAAATACTGAAATGAGCTTGTTCTATTGGGGCAAAGCATGTGTGGCATATATGCATCATTTATTGTTAAATTGGCAATATTCATCTCTGAAAACTGTCTGTATAGAATCTCCTGGTTGAAATAATAAACCTTATTACGAACATGCTCCAAAGTTAATGTTTTCATGGAGCCATCCAAAGAGATTAATTGTTCCACAGACCTTAATAAGGGTAGAAATGCATATTCAGTCGGCTCCTCCAGTGGTCCCCGAAAAGTCAAATTTCTCACAGTCAAATGTTCCACAGGTGAATACCAAATAAGCATGAAAATTTGCAGGATGATAGTCCATGGTAAATCCACCGCATCAAGCGTGAGAGCTGTTGTCTTGATTTTCTTCAGAAGCATTAAAGGTGGAGAAGGGAAGTCTTTGTAGCTCAAGGTATATCTTAAGTTAACTATTATTAAGTTTTCTGAAGTGCTCATTCCATCGTACAAGAGGGAAAAAATGAAATTTTGGTTTGCTGCAAAAGCGATGTGGAGGTTCCTCGTAGTCAAGACTGTCAGACTCTGAGGCTCATACAGTGAGAAGTTTCCCAAGGTCAGGAAGACGGTGTGCAGCTGCAAATGTTTGATATGCCTGAAGTCTGACCTTCGTATCATCGTAGCACTTAATCCAAGGTACTCCAAATGAAACATGTTCCCAAATTCCTGACAGATGGGCAGGGCAGTAAACTTATTGAAAGAAAGATCTAAATGTCTAAGATACGCAAGAGATAGACAGCAAACTTTCAAAATGTTATTATGAGATAAATCTAAGTATTCTAAATTTTCATTAAAAATAAAGACACTAAAGTCAAGCACCGTAATTAGATTATGAGAAAGATTTGATACTTTAAGGTCAGATAGATGAATAAATTCTGAGATACTAAGTCCAGAGATCCTGTTATGTGATAAATCTAATACCTGAGTATGGACTGGAATGTTTTTTGGAACATTAGTTAGCAAACTACTTGAATAATTTGCGCTAAATTCATCTTCTGCAGTCGGCTGGATATTATTCCATAGTGTGAATGTAAAGGCCCAAGTAAAGACATACATATTTGTGAGGGATCTCATTATGCTATCCAGCTTTATCTTGTTTTTTCACAGAAACACAGAAGCATATCTTTGTTTTCTGTTCAATATGTCTCACTGATGAGTCCAGCCCTATGAAAAAAAAATATGAAATTTAATGGAGTTGTTGAATGGTTGAAGTTGCTTTCTATTGTGAAAATAGAATCTTATATAAAATATGTAATAAAAATTTTTATATACTCCTATTTTCAGTTCTTATCAATCATCCTCACTCCCATTCTTTAACTCTAATTATTGACTCAGTCAAATATAAATGAATTCTCTTATAATGGCAGGATGCCACTGGTATGTTAAAAACACATAGATGTTAAGAAATACAAATTTCTCAACAATCATGAAAGAATACAAAACTGGTAGAAACTGACATCAATGTATTTATGAATAAAGGAGAACAAAACAACCCATCCATCTGCTGTTTCTATACAATCCAAGTTCACACACATTTGGGAACAAAACTAATAAAACCACCCTCACAGGAACTGGTGCAAAAACAACCTCTTCACTCAAAGGATATTCCTCTTCACACCCCAAAGGCCCTGGACATTGCCATGCACCCTCTCAGGGTCAGATTATCAGCTTTGTCCTTGCTATAGCACAACAACATAAGAGTCCATTTTTCCAGTAAGTCAAGAATTCTGAGGAGGAATTATACTGTCCATTGTATTGGGTTTGCGTGGTGAGGTTTTGGTAGCAAGGGGACTACTGGTCGGATTTCTGAGAAGGTTCCAGAAGCTTCCTCTGTGTTCCATAGAACCAGTAGCAGCTGGATTCAAGGCCAAGCTCATCCACAACATTAGTAGTGCCTCTGGGATAACAGGGTGAAGAAGGGGAAAAAGGCCCTGGGGAACAGCAACTGCAGCTGGGAGAGGGGAGTGAGAATATATGGGAGAAACAGCTCTGCAGACACCAAGATCCATGCAGAAGGAGGGGGAGGAGGTGTTCCGGGTGCTGGAACAGAGATTCCTCTGCAGCCCATGGTGAGGCAACTGTGTCCTTGCAGCGTATGGAGGTCCATGATGGAGCAGAGATCCACCTGCTGCCATGAAAGACCCCATGCTGAAGATTCCTGAAAGAGGCTGTGACCTCGTGGGAAGCCCATGTTGGAGCAAGCTCCTGGCCAGGACCTGTGGTCCTGTGGAGAGAGGAGCCCACTCTAGAGCAGGTTGGTTGATAAGTCTGTCACCTCATGGAGGACCAATGCTGGAGCAGCCTATGCCTGAAGGACTGTGCCCCATGGGAGGGATCCATGCTGAAGAGTTTTTGCACCTAGTCGGAAGGACTCACACTGGAGAACTTTGTGGAGAACTATCTCCAGTGGAAGGGACCTCAGGATGGAGCAGGAGAATGGAGCGAGGAGGAAGTGGGAAATAACAAGTGATGAACAGACCCCCTGTGCCACTGGGAGAGGAGGCAGAGCATTCAGAAGTGAAGCTGAGCCCAGGAAACAAGAGAGGTCTAGGAGGAAGGTGTTTGGGGATTTGGTTTTATTTCTCATCATCCTACTCTGATTAATTTGTAATAAATTAAATTAATTTCCCAGGTTGAGTCTGTTTTGCCTGTGACAGTAATGGGTGAGTGATCTCTCCCTGTCCTTATCTGTCTCACAAGCCTTTCATTTTATATTTTCTTCCCTGTCCAGTTGAGGAAGGGAATGATGGAATGGCTTGGGTGGACCCTGCTAGGGTCAACCCTCCACACTACACACAAATGAATACTGTACTACCAGTCTGACCAAAAGCATACTAATGGTAATATCACACTTTGGACTATGTATGAAGCAGCAATACCCAAAATCTGAAAGAAAACATTAGACATTACCAAAGACTCCAAAATTTCCTAGGTGTCCTATGAAATTTCCTACATTTTCCTACAATTGGAACTTGACAAAGAACCTCTCTAAAAATAGTGAGGGATGATTGATCTAGTTCTAAGTATCAAAAACCCAAGGAGGAAAGGAATTTGTGGATATGGTCCAGCTGAATTAATATCTGGTCATACCTACCAATAGCCTCCATGGACTTGGAGAGGCATCAGTCATTTTCTGAAAAACTATGAGCTGGGCTTTACTCTCTTGTTGTCGAGTGTCAAACAAAACACACAGACAATACGAAGCATAAACAACTCATAAACATTTTCAGGAGACAAACATCCCCAGTTTTATTTTCTGTTCTGATTTTTTCTGTTAAAAAGATCTAAAACCCAAAAGTTTTAAAATTCTGTCCCTGTAATCTTTTGTTAAATAGAAACCAAAAACCTATTTTTTTTCAGGTTATAATGTGTGTTAGTCCCTAATAATTTGACTAAGTGATATCAGAACTCAACCCTTCCCATCCAAGTTTCCTATCAGGCTTAATCAAGTTTTTTCTTAACTAAGTAAAGCAAAAATATATGCAACTAACATCACCAAAGCAATAAAAGAATAAATCACTAAAGTATTTCTACCTCTATTGAATCCAACAGAGATGTCAAATTACACCTTCAGAAAGTTCTGCTAGGGTATCTGAGGACGCATAAGAAATGAAGCTGGGATGGTTGGTCAAAGTACAATATCAGCTGCGAGACAAAGCAAGACAAGGAAATCTGACCCAGCTCCTTCAAAGTGCAGTTGGCTCTGTTCTTCAGAGTCCAGGCTGATAAACAATCTAACTCTTGAATCAAATAAACTTTGATCTGGAACTATCTGGAGGAACTTCCTCCTGGGCAAAAGGAATGTCAGTAACGAAGCAAGAAATATTCTGATGGGAGAAAAAACCAGAAATCTATTCTCTGTCCATGTTCCAGCACCAGATAAGTTTTAATTTACTGTACATGCTATGCTAGGCACTGCAACAAGGGACAAGTCACACTCTATAGCCCTGCAGAGTGCCACAGTCAAAGAATAAAGCAAATATGTCTAGAAAAGCAATAGTAAGGATCAAGGGTTACCCCTCCAATGCTCTTTTAGAGCGGTATTAAATCAGAGTTGGCTGAGAATTAAAACTGCCATACCAAAGGTTTTTCTCCCTTTCATCTTTGGTGAAATTCAGATGAGTTTTTTCATTGAAATTTCAAAATGCAAGGGTATCTTCCAAAAGCAAGGAAACACCAGCACCTGAGATTTGATGAAGTCCAAGATAGATAGATAGACAGACAGATAGATATAAACAAAGAGAAAATAATCATAAATAATGAAGCAAATATAACCCACCTTTTGTGCATGGAAGTCATCTCCAAGCTGAAGGACCACCAAAAGTCCTCTGCATACTTGGCTAGCATCCTCAAAATAGAATTTCAAACGTATGTAATCTTCAAGGTGGGGAACCTCACATGAGATGCTAATTCCTCAAAAATTATCTACCTCAGGAAGAAAAAAAACTCAGGGCTTTTTCAATCAGGCTATACAATTCTAAGAATTAACGAATCTTCCTTACAATGTGGGTATTAAGAGCACAATGAAAGGAAACAGTTTTAACAGTTCAGACTAAAAATACATTTACTTCTGCAATATTTACATAACAATCTGGTTTAGGAGGAAATAAACCTATCTGTAGTATAGAATATTTCCCTTGGCAAGACTGTTCAAATAATTCTGCATTTCTAATTTCAAGTCTGCTTCTGATGTTAACACAGATGTTCCAGAAATTCATCAACTGTATCTCCTCTTTGCACACACAGAAAAGAGGAAGCAGAACTCTCACTGCCAACTTTTGTTCATGTCAAGATCTCTTGCAGAGCTCTACCCTACCAAGATTTTTTGCTTATAAAGGAGAGTAATTAATGTAGCACACTGACAGATAACAGAAGTTTGTATCTCAAAAGCTAGTAACAGGGTGTCTTAGTTTGGAAGACAGGTATCTGCCAGGGGAAGCAGGAGCAAGATAAAATAACAACAATAACTGTGGTGTTAACAACAAAAGAGAATCAGGGCGCAGTGAGTCTTTTACCACAGGCACCTTCCCCTTTGGTGCAGTCACTGTCACAGGCGGCCGGGGTGAGCAGAAAGCCCAGGGTGTCACGGCACGGGATGTGTCAGGAGCTCGGCGGGGATTGCTGGAGCTGTGGGAAGGTCCCGGCAGCAGCAGGGGGTGCGGGACACGGCCTGGGGAAACCAGAGCAGGAGCGAAGGAACGGCGGGCGCGGGCACCGCGGCAGCGCGGCTCCAGCAAAGCAGGCAGAGAGCAGGATCCGAATTCCCGGGCTGGGTCACTCCGAGCTGGGCTCCAGTGGTGCCCGTGAAATCTCTCCGCAGTGAAAGAAAAACCCAACAGCCTCGCTATTCCCTCCAAGAGAGCAGCTCCCCCAAAGAGCAGTGAAGTCCTGGGATGCCACCCTCTCCCCTGATTTTGGCCACTTCCTTTGTCTTTCCAGAGTACCCCTAAGTACCCAGTAATTAGTTCCCTAGCAATGTATGGGAGAAAATTCTGTAAGAAAGAAACTCAACCCCCAACACAGGGCAAACTGGCACAGTTAAAAACCTTTACAGGACAATAATCTTTACACTAGAATGGTTATCAAAGATACCTCACATTGTAGCTTCCTCCAAAAAATTATAAAAATTAACAGAGAATATTCCTTATGACAAAGCTGCAATGAAGCCACAAAGAATATGATAATATAGGGCAATCTGGGGCTGAAGGAATCCAAGAAAGCAGCCATTCAGTTAGCATTGTGAACAGGGACATGAGCCTGGGAGAAAATCAACATCTGTGACCCAAGACAAGACCAGGGATCACGAATGTCTCTCAATAAGCAGCAAGAGCGTTTGCCAGCTGGTACCATCTAGACTTTTAGTTAAGAGACGCTCCTATTGCTAAGCATTAATCCATGATACTGAATAGAGTAAGGCACTTGTTGATAGAACAATGATAGCACAATTAGGCAAAACAGTGGCAGCTTTACTTCGAATATAATTCATAGAAAAAGCTTTGCTGAATGGATAAAATCAAATACACCATCAGCTTTCATTAGAACTGACTCTACTGCACACAGTTATTAAAACAACCTTTTAGTTGCAGTATGTTTAATTTTCTTACTACCTTTCTTTATGAGGCTTTAAAATGCATTGAAATAAACAGTTTGCCATAAAGAAAAATTTGTGATTAGTTAAAATAAAACTGATATTCCTGAATACCTCTGTTAAACCATTAGGAACCTTGCATAATTTATTTTTACTAACCAATTTAACAAAGTTTTGTTTGGGGCTTGTTTGAGTTTACTGATTCAGTCATTTTTCATGACAGGCAAAAATTAAAAGCAATGTATTTCTGTTCATGCATCTTGAAATGTACCAGCTGCATACCATCTTTTCCATTGTCAGCTCACATATGTTCATGCAGATACCTTGTTCTGTTTCTGAATTTTACACTGCTGGGGGTTTCTGCAGTTTATTATATCAATGTTCACAAAAAAGACATTTCAGATTTCTGCCTGTAGTTCATTATTACTTACCCAGAGAGGAACCACAGCTACCTTTGGCAGGGTATGAAAAGCTATTCAGGACCAGCTCCATGCCAAAAGTGTGAAGAATCTCTTGGACAAGAACTGCAGAAGGGAACTTTCTTCTGCTAGACATGGGGTTAAAGCACTGTCACAGCAGATGAACTTATCAAAGCACTCATGAAAAGTTAATACCATAATTAAGGTTTGCAAAGCTGGTGTTTGGTCATATCAAGGCTTTATGTTTAACTGTAATTGTCATTGTCACCTGTACATCAAGTAGGTGAAACAAAGGCTAAATGCCATCACAAGTCAAAGTGAGCAGAGACTGTATCACATTTATGCTCAAGCCTATTTTGCTTTGATATAAATAGACACAAGGATCAAAGCTGTGGAAAACAAACTGGTAACCCAGAGCCACCTTGCAGAATACACAATTTTCTCACTTATTGATTAAAATACTGCTTTCTCTTGACAAAACAGTGACTACAAATGAGTATTATAATCAGTCTCAGAAAATATTTCCAAAAGAAAAAAGACTAATCAAACATGAGTAAAAACATGGGTTTCACAGAGAGTTTGAACCTTCCCCTCAGCAGAATCTCCCAGTCCCATTATTTTCCCTTGAGTGCCTTTCCTTCCTCTAACTCTCTGCAGCTGAACTTTCAGTGAAGCTGTAACATTTTTAAAGCTAAGAAGAGCTGAGCTCTCAGCAGGGCAACCCACACTGTGTCGTCTCCCTGTCTGCTACAGTTCAGTTTCCTTTATACTACACACTACTTAAATATACATAAAAACATTTACACTTCTGCACTTCCATTTCATTCTGCACGTTTTTTAGGTTTTGGAGGGTGTTTAACTCCCATGTTATCAGTTTTGTATGTTGATATTTTTATGTATGTAAAAATAACATTCCTGCTAGTCACCAAGATGACTGATCAAATGCCAGGAATCTGCTCTGATACAGTATCTGACATCAGAATACGTTTACATGCTCCCTTTTCCTAGGGAGTGCAGGAACTCCCTAGGAAAAGTGATAACTGGAGTGCAGGAGCAGTTAGACATTTCAGGGCAGTACCAAACGCAGGCACACATCACCAGGCTGCACAGAAAAGATCAGTCCTGTTCCAAAATGTGCAGATAAACTAGCTCATGTACTGTAAGACTACACATGGCCCCATGAACATGGAAAAATTTCCTCATGGCTAAAAGCCAGTTTTATAGAAAAGGTTGAGAGTATGACAGAGGGTTGAAATAATTGTTTGATATGTTCTAATGACACTTGAGAAACACATTCTCTTGTGGAATCAGAGAAACTAGCTCTAATAATTCGTTGCACATTTAGCTGTTTTATCAATTATTTGGCACATACGGAAAAAAAGATAATAGTATGTGGGCTCCTGATTCCAAAGTACAAGTTTTAATTGATGCCCATGCTCATTAAAAGCCACCCTTTCCAATTTATTCACTCAAGGATTTTGGAATCCAGAAACCTGTAGTACCAGAGGACTGTAATTATATACTTCTGCTTATCACAGCGGATCATCAAATATCAGCTCCATTCCCTGAGGTCACATAGTTTGAAGTTCTTTCCAAATGGGCAAACCAGCCTTGCTTGCTTTGCTAAAACCTTCCACTCCTTCATTTCTGGTAATGGCTATGACTCCCACATGAGTAACAGGAGGGTTTCTTGGTGCACTCTCTGACTTTCAGGGGGTTTCTCTGTCTTCCAGCCAACAGAAGAAGCCAGATGAGTTCTTAAGGTTACACACAACAAGGGGATTTTAATTGTACTGCAGAGGTTTCAAGGGTTACCGGCCTAAATCTCTGAGGCTTTAGAAGAAAATTTTCAAGCAAGGCACCACATAATCCAGCTGTCCCTGACTGTGAGAAAGGGATAGGCAAAACAAGCTGTCTAATCATCTTCAGTTTTCTAAGGGTTAAATGAGTCACACATTGAAGCACTAGTTGGAGGGGAAGGCGGAAGCAAAGAAAACATTTACTTCCACAGTCCTGAGTGAAATGTCTGCAATTTGGTAATAGGTGTGTTACATTAATTTTGAGGCTAAGTGGGATGAGAGAGCTAAAGATGCTAAATTTGACCTTTCTTCTACAGGTCATAAACAGTCACTCACAGTTCAAGGCTTCAGGTCAAGAAATCTCAGCCTACTTAGACCTCAGGCAAAAAGAAGCATCAAAATTAAAACCTTTTGCTAATAACGGAAGACAAAAATAAGATAAAATGTAAACCTTCTATACTACATGAGGATTTCATTGTAACATCCCTTCTTCTCTCATATACATGATGAAACACATTTTTGATGGGAAACTTCCTGCTTGATGGTCATCTAGCTCTGGTATTTCAAACAATCTTCCCTTCTTGGGACAAAGAGGAAGTTTGCTGTCATCATCTTTAGCAGTTGTGAATGTTTGCCTGAGCCCAGCCATGCTTTCCTGAAGCTAAAACAGTATAAGTACAGACAGAGAGGCCTGCTATATTTCTGTAAAGGAAAAAAAATATTGTAAATGCAGTTTGTTTTTCTAACTCAGTGAATAAGGTTTTACCTGCTGCCTCAAGACCTGGGAAATTTTTTGAGGCTCTGATCTAATTATTGACTTTCTGATTACAAGTCACAGCCATGCTACAAGACCTACCGTTTCAGCTGAAAAGGACAGATTCTTTTAATAATAAGCACAAAGTAAGACACATGGATAAGAAGACAAAAAGTAGAAAGCTAGATGGAAAAAAGCATGATTTAGAGATGTCAGGAGTTTCTCAAAACATAGACAATATGATGAAGGCAGTTCTGTTACTGCAGATGCCCTCCCACCTCCTCTCTGGCCAAGGTATCTCTCAGGATCAAAATGGTACCAGGACTCTATGTGTATTAGAGGTCTATCAACTCACAGCTTCTCCCTTGCTGCAATGCCAAGCTAAAAAGTGAAATACTTCACCTTTTTTTTTTTTTCTTAAGAAAAAATCCAAAACTTTTCTTCCTTGCTCAGTCCTTGGTTTTTGGTAAGTTCAAAGTTCACAAACTTCTGTATCTCGGTCCTATCCTTTAATCTTCGCCAAATCTGAGCAAAGACTATTTGGCAACAATTTTGAGCTCTGGACTTCACGCATCTTCCCAGGATGCTTAATTTTCTTTCATGTGAACCAATTTTAGCAAAAAGATCCTCTTTGACAAAGCTGCCTAAATTTTGTGATTGAAGCGGCACTGCAAACTATCCAGCAGCTGAAGCATTCTTCCACATGACTATACCAATTGCTCCAGATTTTATTCTGCTGAGAAAAACTCACTACAATATTTCAAGTCGTATTTCAAAGCCCACATTTGAATTGATTTGAAATTTGCTACCTCAAGAGATTTGCGATAAGGTGAATTGAATTTTGGCTACAGTTAGGAGGCAACACAGACAACTACATAGAAACAAGATTGTGTAACAAAAAGTTAAATACATTTACAATGAATGGAAATCATATTTATTGTTTCACTAGGAAAAAAGCAGATGAAACTCCGTTACAAAGATTCTTAATCTATTTCCTCATAGCAGTTTTCATTAGCTTGTGGCAGGTTAATGCTAATGGCTGCCCTCAGGTTAGCCCAGAACAGGGCACGCTTGCTCCTCTCCTTTGGCCACTCCAGGTAGGTGCGCTTTGCCATGAGAGCTTTCAGCTTGTGATACCTGGCAGGGATAAGGTACGGAGGGATTGGCTCCAGTAGAATGAGGATTAAGCTGTTGGAATTCTCACTGAACAACTTGTGATGGGCAAAGTAGAGCTCATAGTGACACCACTCACTCTGCACAAAGTTGGGAGACAACACAAAGATCGACTTGTAGCTCTTCTCAATGCAGTTGATGATATTCTCCACAATGCTCTTGCCGGGGATGAAGTTTCTCTCGTGCTGGCACAGCTGTACGCAGCCCTCCCCCTTCTCCAGGTTCGGGATCAGCTCGTTCTTCACCCACAGCGAATCCCGCTCGCTGTAGGAAATGAACGCGTGGAATTGCAGAACGGCCCCCTGGTCTCCGGGGGGGCCGTGCCACGCTCTGCGCTTCGTCTGCGTCCACTGCCACGTCATCCGCACGTACCACGGCACATCCAGGTAGATGCACAGGAAGGCCACCGCAGCCACCAGCACCAGCGTCAGCAGCAGCGCCGTCACAAGCAGGAGCGTCGTGTCGCAAGCCAGCCGGCTCAGGTGGAAGTCCTTGAGCTCCGTTCCTCGCAAGCCTTCGGGGTACTCGCACGCGTACGCCGCCGGCCAGCCAAACAGCTTCCCCCCTGACCGCTTCTCCAGGCGGATGAAGGCTTGCAGCTCACAGGAACACTTGAACGGGTTGTGCCCGGCCTGCAGCTCCCTGACCCTTGGGCAGCTCCGGAAGAAGTCAGCAGATGGGGTGAGGATCGAATTCATCTCTACATTCAGGAACTGCAGGGACGTAAAGCCACTGCACCCCGGCAGGTCAGCCAGCCTGTTCGATGCCAGGTTCAGCTCTTCCAAGCGCTTCAGCTCCGCCACCCCTCTGGGGACATTGCTGATCTGATTGTTTTGTAGGCCGAGCTTTTTGACGTTGACCGGCAAGCACTCAAACACAGCATCCGCCAACTGATTGGAGGACAGGTCCAGCTCTGTCAGAGACTCAGCCCACTGGCACTGCACGTCAGCTCCATCGTGGCGCAGCAGGTTGCTGCTCATGTCCAGGTATCTCAGTGATTTCATACGGCTGGTCATAAGGCTCACCTTGCGAAGGCTCTCAAATTTATTCTTCTGCAAGATCAAAGTCTCCAGCTGAAGTAGGTTGTCACATTTTTGAAAAAGAAAATCTGTTAAATCATTCTTTAGAAAATTAAGGTATCTAAAGCGACTCTTAGATGAAGGACAAAGCATATGAATCATCTCTGAATCAGCTATTGTCATGTCTGCAATATCCATGTCTGCAAATATTCTGTATAGGTCATCCTGTGTGAAGTACAAGTCCGTGATTAGAATTTTCTCCATTGTCAGTGCTTTCATAGAGGTACCTGAATAGTCAAAGTTATATCTTTCAATGTTTGACAGTTGTGTTACACTGTTAATATTGAAGTATTCAACAGATGAGTGCCATACAGTCTGAAAAATTGCCATAAGAGCATTCCAATTCACTGACACATTTGTCAGTGTCAGATTTTGTAACCTGGATCCTTGTCTGAAATTAGATAATAAAGCAACCAATTTTTTTACATTGTCATTTGTGATTTCTGACAATGACAGGCTTTCTGTAGTATTTTGTATCACAACCCAACCAAAATTAGCTTTGGACTGATGACTCTTTGTGTACAGGAGTGGCAGGCTCTTGATTTTTTGGATAGAACCCTCTTCTGGAAAATTGTTAGAAACAGACGTAAAGACTTCATCTTCCACAGACAGGCTGACATGGTTCCAAAAAGTTAATGCAAATAGACACTTGTAAAGAAAAAAGTTTCTGAGAAAGCTTGTGTTTTGTATCATACTGTTTTCTGTTTCCTTGGAGATGCTCAATACTTAACTGTCCATCTTTATTCTAATCCTTCTGGAAAACAAAGAAACACAAGCAAAAAACAGATTCTATTATTAGATAACTGCAAAGGAAACATCAAAGAGAGATTTTTTTAAGGTTCAAATTTCTCATTTTCTGTTTGATTCAAAAAGCAATGATTTTCTACAATCATTCTGGAGAGACATTCTTTATTAACAGAACACCACTGAAATTTTATTTGGCAAATATGGTGTATTTAACACATAATGAGTCAGTTTTTTAAAAACATGTCTGATTTCATAGGTGCCTAAAATTTGCTGCTTACTTACAGAATTACTGCTGTGATACAGTGTATTATGAAGGCTTCTTAAAACTGTGTAATACACTTTGATTAGAAAGTACAATAACTGGGGTCAGCACAGTCATTCTCTCCTCAGATTCTCTTTTAAGGGATGTGAACTGAACTCACAGACATTATTTAAAAATAGACTTTTGACAGTAACACTTGGACTGAAACATAAGATGGAGGTTCAAGAGCTTGAATCAAAATCAAAATCTGAATCAAAAGATGAATGTCTTTAGATAGCTGAGACTGGATCACTGGTGTTTCTTTTAACTGGGAAAACTGGGCGAGGGTAGAATGATCTATATTTATGCCTTGGGAAAGTCCACAGAAAAGTTCACTTCTTGTCTGAGCTTGAGCATTTCCTGAATTTAGACTGTGAAAGTAGGGCACCCACATGTCTGGCTTGTCAGGTCTACACAGAGAACACCAGACACCAGGCTACACAAAAATATATCAGTTGTAGAACCCCTGTACACAAAATCCAGCCCTGATCTAAGGACACTGACCTTAAACATATCTGCTGTGAAAGAGAGCTTTATATTTTTTTAACAGATTTTAGAGAAAAAAAAATCATAACTGTGCCTTTGCTTTGGTTTTCCCTACTAGAAAAAATTAGAAAAGAGGGCACTTTTTCTTTCTGAATTTTCTAGGAGTTTAGGGTAGCCAGCCTCCCTTTGTTTAAGTCAGCCATTGAGAATACTGTCTTAAATCTCCTTTTAGGTATTGCATAAATCCATTAGACTGCCCCTCTAAAAGAGGAACTGGTAAGAACTTGGTTAACATTTTTACATGTGTAAATCTTATTTAAAGTTGTTTTCCAGATTTCTAATATCTTTTTATTTCCTCTCCTTTCCCCTTCCCTCCCATTAATTTTAAATCATAGCGTTGCCTGAAGTTTCCCATAGAACTTATTAATGGCTGCACTAGCCTTCAACTTTCCCTTGATATTGAAAGGGCTAAATTGTGAGTTTATATTTCTAATGACTGCACAGTGAGACAGTAACTATCACCTGATGGACTGATTTACAGCTTCAAGGACTACATTCACTGCACCATTAACCATTCCACAGAATTTAAATATATTAAATTTATCATAATTACTGGGGCGAAATACATGCTCCACTCAATCTAATAATGCAAAATAAAAAACAAACAACTAACAAAAAAACCAAAAACCCAACCAAGCAAAAAAAACCCAACTACCAAACTAGATGAAAAAATGATATGATCCTTCTACATGTGTTTTATTTTCTTTCTCATTCATATATCTTAGCATTCAGTCAAATTATTTATGAGTACCTTCAAACTTTCTTTAGAATATCCTATGAAGCAACACAAGTAAAAACTTTTATAACATACAACCTGTGATTCGGGGGCTAATGCTGTGGAAATTATTCTTTATAGTCATATCACTTTTAATTCGGAAGTATGCTCATTTCTTCAAACTTGATAAAAAAGCTTAACCAAAAAAAGCAATCCAGGAGGGTAGGCAAGCCAAGAGCATAGCAAGAAAGCGTCCTGTTGTTTAAAGAGCGAGGAGAGAGATAAAAAATGAGGTTTTAAGAGATTTTCCAACATAAAATTCATATAAACTGACTAAACTTTCATATAAGAAATATACAGAATATATTTAGCTAAGACAGTTCAGCATTAAGGCATTCGCTTCACAAGTTACCAGCATAGCAAAAAACTCTAACGTTACAAACATGCCTTTCACAGGATGAAACACATGATCAAGTTAGACCCATTCCTGAACTGTAGAAAAACTACTGCCATCACTCTGCCCCCCTTAACTATGGGCACAGTGCTAATAAAAACAGACTACTACTTGGACAGTTTCTTTGGATAAATATTCCGAACACAAGCAATTTTACCATTGTCGCTTACCCATACACTTGAAAGAACATTGTACACTTGCATGGAAAACAAGGCTCATTTTCAAGTAAGATACAGAATATAAAACAATTCCAGCTAACTAGCAATAGCATAAAGTCAACAAAATTAAAACGTTCTCACCTGAAATCCCTGCTGTCCGAAAAAGCAGAAAATGTTCTCAGGAAAACACACGAAAGAAAACTTCCTGTAACTCTATCCTACTGAGTAACAATACTTAGGAACGCCCAAATTTTTATATACATTTGTGCCATCTACTGACAGCTTGCAAAATGGCATTTGCTTTTCTCCAGATGTATTTTTCACATACAACATTACTGTAATATCCCCAGTATTCTATTATTATTGAACTTTGTGTTTCTATGGTTTTTTAATATATTAAACAGGAGAAAAATGAATATTTCTACCAATTTTCTACCTTCATTAAATTAATATGAAAAGAAGTACTTCTTTTGAACAAGAAATTCAAACATCTTCCTATCTGAACTTAATAATGATCTAAGTCTATATGCATTATTGTAATTTTTTGTCCATTTTGCTATACCAATTTAGTTGTCAGGCTCTTATCAAGGCTGGTTTATAAAAATACCATTTGTCTTAGTTTAATTTCCATTTAATGGGAATGGAATAATAATCCCTCTCCTGCTCCAGCAGTGTTGTGAATGGGTTAAACAGTGAACATGGAAACACTGAGTGAGGTTTGGTTTGTTTGCGTTTTTTAAAATTAAAACAGAGCAGTGACTTTGGCACTGGTGCCCAAACACATGGTTATTGTCCTGGCAAAGACATAAACCAGTCCCTCTTTATCTCTGTATAATGCTGGTCAGAAATTCCACCCTAATACAGATCTAAATACAGAATCTAAATACAGAACTGCCACACTATAACCTACCTTTCTGGGTTAGCATATCATAATACATTCATGGTTTAATATTTCAATGATTCAGGAAGCAGTGGAAATAATCGAAAAAATTACTTTTTCACTTTTTTCACTTTCTGTTCTGTAGATTATACTAAATTTCTCAGCCCCAGATGCAAAGAGGTTATCCAAAAATGAAATTGAAAGATAGGACGGGTAGTAAGCAACAGAATATGGAAAATTCTCTGCTATAATGCTGATGAGTCTTATAGTAGTACTCTACGATTTTATGACTCATTCTCTGTTGAGTCGTTATTTTATGGGGTTCGGGTCTCAAAGAGACATGAACAGTAGTTGGTGCTATAAAGTTATTTATTGTATAAAAGTATCAGTTTGTGAATACATCAGTCTGGAGGCAAAAGTCCAGGATACCAAAGGGCTGTAGTCAAGGCCTATTTAAGGGACAAAATCTTGGATAGCAGCTGGAGTTTTTGCAATCTTCTTTCTTCTTTTCTTCTTTCTTCTTCTGTGTGGATGCGTGAATGCGAGAGTTTGTGCAGGTAAAGCAAAAGCAAGCAGAGGTAGCAGTGAAGTGAGGCAGTAGTGAAGCAGTAGCAGCAATAGTAGCAGTACGCCTTAGGTGAGGGCTTTTAACACTAAATTGTCCTAAATTAGCTAAAAACACGATTCTAAAACATTCTCTTTGTACTTATTAAAATTAGACTTTAAAATGCGAAAAGCAGTGTCAGTTCTTACACATCTCTACGTATAATTGTGCACCTTACTTCATCTGTGTACATGTTCTATCTGTCTACATTCATGGCTCTATCTGTTTACATTTATGGTTTTATCTAAGAATGCAAAACAATGTTGTGCTATATTTTAGTTATGACTAGAGAAGCACTAAGCTTCTTACTAGAGCTTAGGGCACTCTGCTCTGCTAAGGCACTTAAAAAAGCATAAAATGTATTTTTACTTACTTAAGCTTCACTCTAACTTACTTAACACTAAAACTTACACTTTTATTTTATATCTATTTGGCTTAATGTATTTTAATTTTCTAGAGGCCTTAACTCAAATTCTACATTCTTTTCTCCCTCTGGGGTTTTTAGAGGGGGTCTAATTTCTTGATTTCCAACAATTCTCTATTTCTGTCAATTCAGACAAGGCTATTCACAGCTGATTTCCAAATGACACCCTATAATGATGTTACATACAAACCTCTCCATTGTCTGCTCTTAGATGGAAAGACGTTGCTATCCATCCTTAGGATGAGATAAAATCCTAAGGTCACCCTAATACCTTGCTTCTACCAAATATTCATTCCTGTTTTGTAATGGTACAGCTGAACTGCTTGAACATAGCCTACACATTACTCAGCTGAATACAGAACCAAATGTACAATTGGTACTGTGTATTTACTGCTCTAAGGTAGAGACTTTTATAACAGAGGATCTCCTCAATTCAGTGACAGTATGAGCTGCCACTGGCATTGTTTGTACACCTATACACTATAAAGATGGATGAACAATGCATTAAACAGCACAATAAGCATATTACCATTAATTGCAAGCCATTAACCCTTCAGATTTACCACTCAGATTTACCACTGTAATCACTGGAAGTAGATTAATACAGTCCATGAATGCCATGCATACTTCCATGTTCTGTTAGAAGCAGCCAAATGTCTCTTCACCTTTATTTATATTTATCTATTTATTATAAGGCAGGTATCTTTTCTGAACTCCATTAGAAAGATGATGACAGTAATAACAAACATCAGTGAAATCCGAGATGAATGGAAGTGTTAAATCTCCAAAACCATTTGCAATATTATCATAGTGAAACAATACAAGTGAAATCAATTACTGAAAATTGAAAGAGTAAAAAAATTAGAACATGCTAAGTGTAAAAATCTCAAATTTAAATGTGTTAATTTCACCCTTAGGTGATAACTTCGTGTTACAACAGTGATTAACAATGTATTGCATTAATAATGTCTTGCAGTTCTATAACATGCATGGTTATGTAAAAAATCTGCAAAACTGCAAGACCCATGTTACAGTCAAAAGTATTATCTGTCATGGGTTAAACAATCTCCAGCTACCATGATTCCACCTAAGATACAGCTCTTACTCTTCCACAAGATCCAATGAAAAGCAGAGGGAAATCCCAAAGGCCACTCTAGATTTCATTTTCAATAAATATATCTAACATTAATAAATTACCCAGCATTCCCTGACACTTCAATTCTCACTGGAAGACCTTCAAAAGAAACTTATTATGTAGGGCTAAAACATTTGGTCTGCAACCAACTACCTTAATGAGAAACTTTAGAGACTTGTGCCTGGCAAATGTCTAAGTCACATAGTGTGATCGGTATTTGTGAAACACACTTCTGAGAACTGGGGCTTTTTTTTGTGACCTCTTGGAGTAGCTCTCCTCAGTGCCTCACAATGTGCTGGTTTGCCTCCTGTGTCAAAGTAACTTCTCTCGCTGGCAAATTAGTGATAGAAATGATGCTATGACGAACCGTGGAATTGCCTTTCCTCACTGTAAAGGGCATGCTTCGCCTTAAAATGAGGTGGCAAAAAGAGGAATGGGTAAGAGGAATTACACAGAAACAAGAAACAAGGCTGCTGGGAAAATCCTGAAGCCCCTTTGCGCAACCGAGTGTTTCACCGACTGGAAATGTGTGCACGCACCGCCGGCTTCCCTCAGGGGCATTTCCTGTAAACACAGCCATAACGGAGGTGCCAAGCGGTATCTGGAAAGCTACTCTGAGGAAGGATTAGACTTCTATAAAGAAAATAATAAATGTTTATGCCAGCTCAGCAACTAGATTAATTTTGACTTTATGAGGATGGTTGAGCACTGAACCGGCTTCCCAGCGAAGCAGCCACGGCATCAAGCTTATCCGAGTGCAAGAAAAGTTTGGAGACAACGTTCTCAGGCACGTGGTGTGATTCTTGGGGTCTCCCGCACAGGGCCAGGAGTTGATCCTGATAGGTCCCTTCCCACTCAGCGTATTCTGTGATTCTACGAAATTCACCTTTTCCGCCGCAGCGCGGACGCAGGGGCGCCGCCGGCCCTGAGGGAAGCNGGCTTCCCGCGCTGGGTCAGAGAAGCCTGGAGCCCGGGGACGCCTCGGCAGTGGCGCGGCGCTGCCCCTTTACCACAGGCAGCCGCCTCACACAGCCGGAAGGAGAGCGAGGGACAAAAGCAAGCCCTCCCTCCTCCCTGGGGCCGGCCCGGGCTGCCTGGCCCGCTCTGCCTCCTCCCCCCGCTGCTGCCGACGTGGCGGGGCGGGGAAGGAGCCGGGGGCGCGCCGGTCGGGGCACTGCTGAGCGGTAAGGAGCACGGCGATTTCTGTATTTTCTACCGCTTTTGACACTGGTTGCGCCACACAGCTCTGTCCCGGAGGGGAATTTCGAAAAGGGAAAAAACGAAAAGGAGAAGCGGGAAGTTGTGGCCGCTGCGGGCTTGCGGGAGCGGCGCCCCGGCTGCTCCTGTCCCGCTTGAGGCAGGGGGCAGAGGGCAGCGGGGCAGGGGGAGCTGCCGGCGGCGGGCGCCAGGGGAGGTTCGCCTGCGCTCTGCGTGCCCGCAGCGTCCCGCGGAGGAGGAGCGACAGCGGGCGTCGAGCGAGAGGGGAGCAAGGTGCCGTCGCCAAAAGTTATTACTCCCTCCCGCTCGGGGACGGTGATTCGTGCCCCAAGGCGCCCGGCGGCGGCTGGGCTTTGCTTTCTAGGAGAGATGAAGCTCCTCAGACGGACGCTCGGCAGGTGCCGCCACCGCCGGCCCCCTCAGCGCGGCTGATCGGTGCGGGCCGGACACTCCCCTGCCACCGGTCTGGGCTGGCCTTAGCATCTCCCCGTAGAGTAATTCCCTTTGGGCGGAGCTGTCTGAGTTGATTTGGATCAGGACAGTCTCACGGATGGGAGAGGTTGAATGACACTGACCCCGGGTGCAGCACGGCTCTGTGTTCTGACACACGCGGTAGTTTGCTGTTACGTGCCTTGCTCCTGGAAGGAAGGTTCAGCAGGCAACTGCAGGGACCGTGGCCCGAGTGGTACCCAAAGATGACCCAGTACTGCAAACGTTCATGTGCACATCTGTGTGATCCTTTAAAAAGTGCTGGGCTTACTCAGAACTAACGTCCATTCAAAATTATGAAGTATGTGTGTAAAGGTTTTACAGGTTTTAATAGAGGATCCTCATATCTCATGATGGAATTTGGATTACAAATACAAAAATTTTCCCTAGGTGATACTGCCCATCACACAGTGGATACTGTTAAAACAATAGCAATACTTCCCTACACTAAAGCATTTTATAATATTTGCTGTATTTTTAATGAAAAACTGTCAAATGCAAAGATTCTGACTTGAGNGTTCTCAGGCACGTGGTGTGATTCTTGGGGTCTCCCGCACAGGGCCAGGAGTTGATCCTGATAGGTCCCTTCCCACTCAGCGTATTCTGTGATTCTACGAAATTCACCTTTTCCGCCGCAGCGCGGACGCAGGGGCGCCGCCGGCCCTGAGGGAAGCGCTGCTGCAGCCGCGCCCGACGCTCGGGGCCGGCGCTTCCCGCGGGGTCCCGCCGAGCCCCGCCGCGTCCTCCGCCGGGGGCCGTGAGGGGCGGGCATGGCGGC